>OMLP01013121.1:65391-87575 GCA_900302685.1 Spondyliosoma cantharus | reverse complement strand
TCAGAGGCTCTACTCTTTGGCTCAGGGGCTGTGTGCTTTGTGCTAACTTTAGCTTCAGAATGAGTCTATTGGCCCCACAGAGGCTCTACTCTTTGGCTCAGAGGCTGTGTGCTTTGTGCTAACTTTAGCTTCAGAATGAGTCTATTGGCCGCACAGAGGCTCTACTCTTTGGCTCAGGAGCTGTGTGCTTTGTGCTAACTTTAGCTTCAGAACGAGTCTTCTGCTGCCACAGAGACTCTATTCTTTGGCTCAGGGGCTGTGTGCTTTGTGCTAACTTAAGCTTCAGAACGAGTCTCCTGCTGCCACAGAGACTCAATTCTTTGGCTCAGGGGCTGTGTTAATGTGCTAATGTTAGTTGCTAAGGTCTTAGGGACTTTGTACTGTATGCATACTGGATAGTTGTTATTGCTAACCATATCCAACGACCAAGTACTGTCTCACTCACATGTAAGAACACACCAAACATTATTATAATGAGTGTTAACAACAAACATGGCTATCTTCTTTTACTCACGACTGTCAAGCTAGTTTTGGGATTTTTTTCTTGTTGATTCTTGTGTCACTAGCCCGCTAATAGCTTTCTCAATATATGCGCCTAGACTTGTGGAAGACTGCCTGTCCAATCTTTTCATATGGGCCTAGTTAAACATTTGGATGTGTTTATCAGTAGCCAGCAACGCCCACAGATAGTGGATTTTTTCCCCTTCAATTTGTCATAGCATTTGATTTATTGATTGTTAGGGTGTTAAGCTATTTTCTTCAAACAAAACAAAACAAGAAATGCTTCCAGATAATCTTACCAACACAAGCTTTAATGCAGTTTCTCTTTTTGACATCTTTAAATGAACAAATATCTGCCAACACTTTAAAGATTAATTTGCTTTTTTTCTTCATATATTATTTATCTGTACTATTTAAGATATTGCCACTTGGTTTCTACTATAATCCTACCCTGGGGAACTGCTAGCATAGGAATACTTTTTAAGATGACTTTTAATGTTATCATGGGCCTGCAGGCTGCTGAACCATACCGTATCATCTACAGCTGCCTGTCCATAAAATATGATGTATGGTAAGCCTCTCAAGCTTTTGTTACAACTCGCCTGTACTCTTCTGCTACTCACCATCATTGAGCAGCAATTATTCTGGGGCCAAATTACACTGTTGGGGAAGTTTTCTTCAGCTTCTTCTTTGTCTCTCATCGATGGAGTGTGTGGAGGATGGCGTCCCTTTTTGTTTTTTTGCAGCTGGTGCTCAAAAATTATTATGCGCAAATTAATATAAACACACTGTGGATAAAACCAAATAAAAAATCATATGATGTCTACACACTAATAATAATGATATTCAGCTCACCATATGGCAGTCTGTTTCAACTAGACACTTAATATGATGTGTGATGACCTGTAGCCAGCCAGCCATTAAGACATGGTGCGCATTAGGCACGCACACACACATCACACAAACAGATCCACATTCACATCACAGGCTGCATTAAATGTCATTTTATATGCAGTCGATGATTCACATGCTGCAAACACACACTACCTGGAACAGATGACTTTGCTGTAAGGACTGCAGCAGCAGAATAGAAATTCTAATCACGGCGATGCATGAATATATCAGCTGCTCCAGGGTTGAAACCGCTTCCCTCACAACCTCTCTAACTCACTTGCCATTTATTTATTTCTTTTCTCTTCGCTTTCTGTGTGCTCAGTCACAAAACGCTGTCCAGGGCTACATGCAGCTGAGCGTTGGTTCTCCTCGGAGCTTGCACTGACACATTATCCGGAATAGTTTTCAGACTTTGCCTCGCAGGACAATTGTTCAAGGCGGCGCCATCAAATAGCCGCGGATCGCATTGAGGACCTAATAATGACAGTTCTGAATCACTACCTAAACAATCTGTCTCAATTCATACACCCTCGAGATGAAGCCGCAGCTCGGTATTACTGGAGAGAGGCTGTCAGATCTGTCAAGAGCAATAGTGCCGGTGCTTACTCATCGCTGAGTTTACACACTGCACTTTCGAACACCCATTGCTAATCTCTCTACAGACCGGACATATGCTGCTTATTGAATGTTTCCGTGCAGTATCAAATGGCCAGGCAAGCCTCATCTGAAAAAACAAACCAAAGAGATAGAGTGTGCTCATTATGACTCGCCTTGTTAGATGGTGACCTCTCGCGGCTGTAGCAATTATTACGGCAGCAAAGGAGGAAGTCAAAGTAATATAATGAGTGAAAAGTCTGCATAGGGAGAGGGTCGGGGATGGTGGTAGTTTTTTGAGGAGAAGTTATTACAGCTGAATTCCTGGGAGGAGACTGGATGGGAATTAAATTGTGAGGAAAGAAGAAGAAGGTCCATGCAAGACCGATTTGACTCTGAGCAGCGCCCTCTAGAGGTTGTATTGCTTAAAATCAATGTGGGATGCATGACAGTTTCGGCAGGGCCACTACATTGTTTGAATTGTATCTATTTATGCACGTAGAGGGAGCATAAAGGAGCCATAAACCTAACCAAACTACAAGCTTACTGTACAACGGAGGTCCGGCATGCCTTTTTCTGGTCCGCTGTGAGGATCATGTTATTTTTTGAGTCACTGATCAACATAAGTTATGAAGATGTGTTGTATGTTGTATTTCTTTTTGGCAAACAACAGTATGTACACTCACTGTAGTGTGTGGTAGTTTAGGATGTCTTACTGTATGTGGTGTGTTGGCACAGAGGACAGGCAGCTTGCTCTTACTGTGCATCTGGCAGGAGCAAACAAATATTCAATCAGTCATTCTTTCACTTCTCTCCTCTTTGCAAGCCAGACAGATGTACACACGCATTCACATTTTTCCTCCAGCAGCTGTGACTCAGCAGAAAACTCACCAATTTAATTTTTTTTTTGGGGGGGGCAGGGACCACGATTTGGATGGAAGGCACAATCCTGATGAAAAGGGATCTGAAATCAAAAGGGAATATTCCTGGCAAAGGAAATTCAAGGTACTGGCTGAAGGCTGAGCTAAAGATCTGTCTCTAATTGGATGGAGGTAATTATAGCTATGTGACATAGGTCGCAGGCAAATTGGTTATTCTGGCATGGGAATCAGGAGGTTCCCAATTATCTATCCATAAAAGCAGTGTTTTTCCCCAGCCTTTGCCTCTGTCCTCTGCCCCTACATACAGGGGATGGTGTATTTATCATTATACATAACTTCCAACATTGTGTGTCACTGAATACAGATCAGACAGGATACAGTAAACACTGTTCAGAGGTTTAAGGTTTTCCTGAGTGGTGAGTAATCAATTTGGAAAAGCACTAACATCATAGATCAGAGGCTTGCTAAAAGGTGCTTCAGGTGGTCCAACAGAGATATAAACCTGTGAGATGGGAGCTTCAGCCTGCATACTAATGTCACCTGAGTGTTAGAGAGAGGCTGTTGTACTTCAGCAATGATAGATTTTATACAGAATGTTCTTTATCCAAACAGCAAGCACACTGTGTGTCGTGAAATTGCATGACCGCTGCTGTCAAAACTGATTGCGAGTGGTGCTCTTTTTCTTTCAAGGAGCTTAAAGTGTGAAACAGTGATACAGAAAGGGCATACATAGTTTGGTGAACAACATACTGAACAAGTTGGTAGCATTAATTCATTTGGCAGAGTTTCTAATGTGCTGCAGATTAAAAAGCATACTGTGTGGATGATCCTTCAAGTGAATAACAATAACGCAAGTATGATGATGGCAATTTTGAGACTTTGAACATCACAAATTAAACATTTATGCCGCTCTGTTGCAAACAGAATTATCAGGAACTGCTTTTTCTTTCTGTATACATGACACCCGAGGGCAATCTCTTTTAAAAACAGGGCTGTTGTCAAAAATATGACTCTAATCTCTGAAGATGATCATTGTGCATATTTTGTGCATATCTGATAGTTCTCTCTTACAAATTACTGCTTTAGTATTAGACAACCCTGGTTGCCTGAGGACATGAAAATAATAGCACACATATATTAAGACATACAACGCAACGCAAACAAAAACACCTAAAACATTATTAATAAATATTAAATAAATACTAAACATTGCTCTCTGCCTTTGTGAACTTGTCCTGCAGTTGGTGACATTCAGTATCATTTGCAATTTTCAACCTTCGCACAAATCTCAGCCTTAAACCAAAAATATAGCTTTCTGGAGAAAAATGTCAAATCCTTTTTCTTCGGGTTGGCATTAATGTTGTCAGGCACACTGAATAACTTTAATAACAAGGACATCTATTGAACACAGCTATGATGGTTGGAGTTGCCCTTAAAGATTATGTTGCAGCCATCTTGCAGGATACATCCTCAGGGCACCATGAACGTCACGATTTGATGGCAATCCAGCCAGTAGTTACTCATTTACATGTACTATGCTTTTTGTTAAATCTGATCAAATAATGAAGTTTAAAAACGACAAGTTTTTTTTTTTCTGCTTGCATTTTCAAAATAAAGGCACACAAACTAATTGGCTAGGTTTAGGAAAAGACCACGGTTTCACCTAAAACAACTACTTCCTCTAAACAGTCACCACCACTGGCTGTTTGCCTCACACACAACTCGAACGTCGGTTGCCAGGGTGATAGTGAATAAACCATCCCCAACCAACTCCTGACATGGACTTCCTTTATGTTTTAATCGCTTCAGTGTTCTTGTCTTCATAGCCGCTTAAACTCACATACTTTCTGTGCCTAACTGAGCCAAACTGTCACTTTCGCAAGCTGACCTCTGGTGGATCGGCTGGTCAGTTACACGCTTTGGTGTGACACAAATAAAGCTTGATGGTGGTAAAAAGATGCCCAAGCTGTCAAATCATATTCTCCTGATGTAAGGGAACAGGTTTATTCGGTACAGAAAATCACATTATCATCTTTTTTGAACTTTTTTTTCAGTTAGAATAAAATGCAATCTCATGTGACAACAAGACCCTGTTTTGAAGACTCAGTATGAAACTTGATGCATGTTCTGCAGTGTTTTTTTAATTAACTAAATCTACTTTTCATCACCAGTGCTTAGGCTTACCTTCTATCTTCTAAATATCTTAAACATCAGAGTAACTGAACAACTACATCACTTCTTTAGATTAGAAAAATCCATAAAGGCTACATGTGTCTTATCGTCCTTGTGGGATGTTGGAGACAGATTTTCCGATTTCCCTCTTTTGAGGGCGACAGTGATCAGAATCTCATCATGAATATAAGCGAAATAGAATTGTCCCTTTTGCAGCAGGTGGTAATAGTGCAAAAAGCCTACAGGAGCAGGTGGGAGTGGGATTAAACAAAAACAGTCCTGCTTAAACCTCCATCTCCTCTTACTGTTTGACAAAAAAATGAATGTGTGCGCAGAATCCTGATCATCAGCGATCAGTATGCCACCTTTCTTCCAAACCGCTCAACAAGCAGAGACATACACACACACACGCACATGCTCAAACACACACCCGTACGCACGCATCCTTCCCCACTTCTCTGATCAGCTGTCAACGAACATTGTGCGTTTTGGAGAGATCTCTTCATTTATTCAGCAGATGTGGGGACGGAGAGCTGCTGGAAGTCCCTCGTTGCTGCATTCACACGTGACCCATTAGGCCAGCCTAGAAATACTGCAGCTGCTCTAATTGCCTCTTGCTGTGCTGTCCTCTTTGTAGACTTTCATCTACCTGCACTCGCTCATAGGGAAGCAAATACTGCCAGAATATGTTGTTCAGAGAAAGGATGATAATGGATGTGGATACAGGATCGTCGTAAACTAATAATCATTCTGTGGCTGTAGTTTCCTCTAATCTTGTTTTCAGTCTTTTACTTTAATGATCAGCCTATTCATCCCATTGATTTAGACTCACAGAAAAAGCCTTAGCCACCCCTCAATTACAGGCTCTGCAAATAAAAGAAAATGGCAGTCCTCCACAGTATCATGCTATGCCTCATTCCACCAGTCGTAGTGAACATTACGCACATTTAGATAATGAGCAACTGAGACGTACAGCTTTTACCCCCCCCCCTCCCCGACATTTGTAGCAGTAAAATGTATTATTCTGTAAGTGTCTTTAGCACTCAAAGATAACACAGCAGTGGTCCTGATGATGTCAGTATCAAGAATGCTTGACTATGTCGCGCAAAATAAAATTTGCAGGGGTCATTCCAGTTTTCCATAGGCTCACGACTCAGACACAAGTTAGCTCTTTCCAGCTACACTTTCAGTTGCTCCCCTCATGGCTGCATTGATGTAAATGAAAGGCGTGCTTTTCATTTAGCCTGTGTTGAGTAATAGCCCACTGAGCGTGCCCTCCTAATTGTTCCTGTCAGGCTTGTAAATCATGAAAGTCTCCCCTCCTCTCCATCACACACAGCCTCCTCTTGCATAATCCTATTAGGCGCAATGCTATCAAATGGAAGGGAGTAATATTGCTTACAGGGGCTGGAACTTCTTTTTTTCTAAAAAAAATAAATAAAAAAAATATCCCTAAGTGGTTGTTATGCCAAAAACATTTCCGCCAAATCGCAGTGAATGTTCAAGTTCACAATAAGTAAAGCATTCAAACAGTTTCCATATACGCTGAATACAACCGTGAACATAAAGTTTATTCTTTAGTGGGTATGATGATTGTGAAATGTGTTCCTTTTATCCTTTCTCTGCTTTGTTGGTCTGCTGCGTCTCTCTGGTACCGTATTGTATTGTACTCATAATGGCACAATTTGACAAGACATGGCGCTCAATCTTAGCTGAAGACGGTTCAGTCAGCAGCTACTTTAGAAAGCTTTAAAAAATTGGAGGTTTCATCATGACCTTGATCATCATGAGAGAGCCATTGATCATCATCAATCGTTAAGCCTTTGATGAACAACGAGGGTCAACAGGTCGATATCTTTTCAATAACTTAATGACGTAACTCCCAGTATTCCTCATTTAACTCATTTTTCCGTTATCACAAATCCTTAGTATAATTTTACCTTCTTACATTTTTAAGGTAACCAGAACTGAAGATTTACAGTAACAGCATCTATCTAAGGTAATAAGACTGTGCAAAAGCAGCCATATTGAGTTTGGAAATGTGTGACAGGTCAATAATCACCTGAAATAAATATGTTATTGTAAATATTAAAATCACATTGCAAATACTGTACATATGGGTCATTTTTGACACATGTGCATAGGTCACTTTTGGAGATGACAAATTGTGTTCCTATCACTTTTTAAAAGGCACAATTAGTTAAAAATGTGCTAAAGAAATAACTTAGACTGAGAAATGTTAACTAAACATTTCAGATGAAATGACTTTTTATGCAACATTATTCATTTTGTTTTTCCCCCACAACATTGCCTAAAACCGCATATGTCATCTGAGCCATGAAGTCCCAACCACTCTTCAAAACAAATGTTACCCATGTGTGTAAAGATAATGGAGAAATACAAAGCGCATGTTTGTTCATAGAGTAAGTACACGTTATAAGTACAAGATATTTAATTGTCAATAGATGAAATATGGTTGGGAATGATGAAACTAATTGAAAAGATATTGCAAAAAAACCCTCAGCCATGCATGACGTAACACAGGAAATGAATCCAGTGTAGTCGTGTATTAGAAGGGGTTTGCAAAGCTCGTGCATCAAAGGGTTAATACTCAAATATCTCTTTTACAGATTGCGGCTACATCTTCTAGGTCCAAATGAGGGCTTAAGTCTAGCAGGACATCATCATTTCTACTCTTAATCTCTCTGGCTGTCTACATGAAAAGTCGTTCTGACCACCAGCCAGCCAGCCTCTATGCATTATCAAGAGCACATATGATCCCATGATTCAGATCTAATTTAAAACAATAATTGGATGTGATGTGATCATCTAAATGGTTGAACTTGGTTGAACCGTACGGACTTGCACCTACAGTATGGGTGGGGCATAATAATGTCACGACCCGCCATTGGCTCCAGATTGCTATTCTCTCGACCTGCATCAAGTTGAGTTGATCCAATCCCATCCTGATCAGTAGCCAGGAAATTAAGTTAGGCTGCGGGCTGCCCCAGACAGTTTGTGGCAGGTCAGTTTTTTCCTCCTGTTAAGAGCCCCAAACACTTAAGCTATTAACCTTTTTTTGTTTGGACAACTGGGATGGATTACCCTATCTGCCAGTCCTTTCATTATAGCTTCCCTTTTTAATGCGCCTTTTTTTTTTTTTTTTTTACAGTTCCGGCAAGATTGAGCCTACTTTTTATCATTACATGCCAAACGGAAGACTGACTTAGAAATCCCCTCTAGCCATCTCCTGGAGACAGGCATGTGCTTGGACAGCCAAAGAGAGCTAAATGACTCCATTTCGAGTCTATTTGAGCCAATTGTGGAGAAAGCTATTGGATGCCTGTGTTGATGTCGTTGCAGTGGGTTGGTGTTTTTAGCCGCTGGGCTGAAACTCATCACTTAACGGTAAAGTCAGAGGAAAACAGCCTCAACTGAAGTGTGTGAACGATAAATCTAAATCATGCTTATTGTTAGATTTGTTTTCTGTTCAGGCGGTGCACGTCTTGAAATTTGATCCATCTGATCTTCTGAAATATTATGCACAACTTAATTTACTTTTCATTTAAAGAATAAGAACAAGGTGTTGAGAAGTGGCATTAAGTCTGGAGCTCAGGGGTCTCTCAAGAGCAATGGAGGCAATATCAGACTCGTTTCATAACCTGCTCTGAGAGGCATTTACATAATTTTTTGTAATGGATTAACACTAATAGCATTTCTCACAGTCTAATAAAGGCCCCAAGACACTTTTCTTAGAAGACAGAACAAAGACACATTTCTTTGAAAGGAAAATCAAAACAGGGAAAAGGCGACTTACTTAGCTATTAAAGCTAATTAATTACATTTGCCCCACTTTCTCAAAAGTCAATACGGCCCATACCATGATTACATCGTACATAATGGCGGCGATGTAATGGAATGTGCATGAACTAAGATTTGACAGATATTCCATATTATAATAACCTGTTTAATCCTGTTCGACAATGTAGTAAACCATGATAAATGTAGGCCTGACTTTTCATTATTCACGGGCAGAAAAATCAATGTTTACACTTATTACACACAGAACCAAGTTGTCCGACTCTGTTTTGTGTGGAACTAGCTTTGACCTCTCAGGGTGTTTTTGTCATCATTTTTTTTTTTTTTTTTAGCAAAGTTTTTCTTTATCCAATTCAATACAAAATAAACAAATTATAATCTCCTTCTGTCCTCCACAACAAACACAAGGAAGGTTGCGCTGCAAAGCCGATGTATTAAACTGTCCTTTTTGCAAATTTCTGACAAGCATTAATCACACGATCTTAGTCTTTGATGTTGCAGGATGGCAAAAAAACATTTCTTTTTCGGGGCGTCCCATTTGTTATTCCATTACCATATACATTAAGACAGGGCTGGATTAATCATTTATGTGTGGTGAATTCTATTACGGCGCAATGTCATGGAATCATCTCTTTTAAAGTTTCCTTCAAAGAGCTGAGATATCTGAGGCACGCAAGCCGGTTTTTGTAAGTCTTGGATACGTGACAAAATCATGCTTTTAACGACTCCCAGTTGGTTCGTGCGCCTCGTGTTCTGTATAATGCCATTATGCTGGTCAGTGAGTCTGTTGATGGACTGATTGTTTGGCGCTTTCGCATACGTGGAGCACCAGCTGCTGTACACTGGCCTGAATGCAGCCACTCAAATACGTTTCACGGCGTGAAAAATGCAAATACAGAATTGATGATTGCCATATTGTTTGTGGCTGCGCCCAAGGCTATTTACAAGGACAAGTGAATCTATAGGGGCTTCGAAAATGCCCGCATGTGGACAATGATGGATGTGCGTGCGAAGACGGAAATCCTTGAATATTAATCGATAACAACTGCCGCGTGGAATCCGTTCTCCTACTCCCGGAAACGTCACAAAAGAACAAGGAAAAAGCACAATAAAAAGGCGACACATGCAACCTTCCACACGCGACACAGTGAAACAAGCCATTTACCAAACAATGCAACAGCGGGTATGAATATTGATCGGCGTGTCATTGTCTGTGACAGCGTGCACTCAATACGAGACACATCATTCTATACTCACATGCAATAAAACTCAGTAAATTGCTCCATGACGATTTTTTTGTCGGACTTAATTTGATGACTTTTGCTTCGAGTCTTCAACTGCAGAGATTAATTAAATAGCGTGTGGGGGTAAAAAAAAAAAAAAAAAGAAGCTCTCTTGGTCTGATTCTCAATTACTCTGTAATGAAGAGAGCCGTATGGATAGCACAGGGTTAATTGTGTTTGTGTCGATTAAATTGTTCCGTGCATTGTTGAAGCAGCTAATGAAATTCAAGTCTATTATTCTTTGCGGCGTTCTCCTTCCTAATTCCTTTATTTTTTCAGTGTTTGCAATTCAACGTGTGAAGCATGCCCTGGGTCGAGGAGAAATAAATATTGCCAGGCGTATAGGTGGGCGGGGAGAGGGTGTCGGGGGCGGTGTGTTCAAGGTGTTTTGGTGTCTAACACCGAAACGGCTACTGTTCTTTGTTTACAAGAGAACAACACGGAGCTCTTTAAAGTGACGCCTTCCTCACAGTTGTTGCACCTGTTGAACTGGAGGAACTCACGACTTTATTCTTCCCGTCGATGCATTTAGGTTAAGTAACCTCACCTCGGTCGGGAAATCGGGTCGGGAAACGCAAAGTTACACAAACGAATGACGGCTAAATTCCTTTCAGCCGCTTCAGTTTTAAAGGTACTTCAATTACACATGCCGGCCCACTGTCAGTCACTCTCTCAGTAGTGGTTTAACACGCTTTAACAGAATCATTAAAGGTGTCATTTGTAGAATATGAATTCTAAGGTAGCTCCAAAAACATAGGGGGCAGCATATCTCCAGAGCAGACAACAACTGCGGCTCTTTGCTCCGTTAGCTGACTGGCTCATGTCGGGGATGAGGGAGGTTTGAAAACAGCGACACTCATCTTACGCTGTGAACCGGCGATCCATTTCCACCAAACCAGAGGTGATTGTGGAAAGACAAACCAAGACTGCGTTGCTGTTTAGTTCATGTCAAAGTTTGAATGAAGTGTTTTACGATGAGTCAGCGATAAAGTTGAGCTTCTCTTTGTTCGGTGAAAGAGAGGAACTGGAATTCAGAAGGTGAATGGTTGTATTTTTCTGTTTCGTAAGGCACAGAAAGCGAGAGAATTTCTTGACGTTTTGTGAAATGTCTTGTCCATTTATTAAGCCAAAATCTAGCATGTAACTCACAGCTGACACTACGCGGGGCTATCAGACTAATGCCAAGTGCTACGGGACAGGCAACTAGGGTACGTAAAGTGTAATTTCGCCGGAGGATGACGCGGTGTTGGCTTTGCGGCTGGGTCACGCGTGGAAGCGGATGTAAACGGCGGCTGGAGCTAAACAACGTAAAATGGGTGAGGGTTTGTCACATCCTTTCGTGAGCATTCCCTTTTCTTAAATCCTGGTAAATGGTGGCATTTCTTTGCTGCCTGCCGTCTAAAAGGGCCGGGATGTTTCTTTGAGGGATGAGGCCGAGGAATTGTTTGGTCTCTTCATCGGTCCACGTGTGCCGACTGCTTACAGACGCGGAACCAGCCGGTCAGTCATGTGAGCTGAATGTTCGCTACGTCAGAGTTTATTCGGCAAATCTGTTTCAGTCAAACATTTTTGTGCGTTAACTGTTTCACAAAAGTCAAACAACACCTCAAGCGAGCGAACAAACTTTTCCACATAAAATTATGTGCTTAAAAATGCTTTGCGGAAAACACGGCTGATGTCAGCTGTGAAAGAGGCCTCTTCCCAGCAAACCTCCGTCCACATTACAATCTGAGCCGCAGCCTAATCAACCAGAGTAAGTGGGAACACCTGCGTGGGTTTGTAGAGCCTGTCGAGTCTGAACGCAGCTCATGTTTTAAAGCTGTAATCTGCACATTTTCACACGTTCAAAACAACAGCACAGAACAATAAATTATGCACCGTATGCAATCATGGGCGGTTTTCAGAATCACAGGGGTTCTGTACGAAATCGGTGGCTCACATAGATGCAAGCGTAGTCATTTAGGATTTGGACTCAGATCTCTTCCCGCAGTCAAGTGCGAGCTACTTTTTTGATCTTGTACAACAAATCTGAACATTATCCTGTAGTTTGACATTACTAATGACAGAAATCTGAAAATATGGCGCCTTACTACGACTGTAATCTGCAAAAAGTCAGGCTTTAATCTGCCTCGCACGGTTAGGTAGTATATTAGAAGTCTTTGAGGTTGTTCAAGGATTTACTACATAATTGTGAGAGTGAGAAATATGAGAGCGGAGCAGAGGGCTGTGGTTTAACACCGGCTCTGGGTGAAGAGTGAAGGGTGGCTCAGCCAGGCAGCAGGCACAGCTGCAGGTTATCAGGTTGATTAGCAGCCTGATAAATAGCCGCCTGATAAATGAGCTTTCTCTTGGCCGGGAACTGCGGGCGGAGGCACACACAAGCGACTGGCAGGAAGGACAAAAAAAAAAACAAAAAAAAACGAAGCCGAGCGTTTCATGTTTGGTTTGTGATTAAATGAAGCGATTGCGAGAGTGCTGTTGTGTGTGTGTGCTTACCTGCCCTGAGTCCAGAGATCAATTCGAGAGAGGCCTGTAGCATATTTTTATGAGCAGCGTTCTTTTGTGGGGAAAAAAAACCAAGAAAAAACCAACAACCGCAGAGTAAGGACTAGAAGACATAATAATTTCCTGTCCAAACAAACGACTCCTAACCCCCTGACCGCTGGGTGGTAACAAAGTTTTCACACTTGGCTGGAGTGGAAAAGTTGGCACGTAGTTAAAAACAAAATGAAGAAAAACTGCAGTGGAGACGGACTCGGCTTTAAAATCATGGAGTGTGTGACTTGAAAACACTAAAAAAATAGCAGCACATGAGGAGCAAGGATATAATAATACGTGAAAGAAAGAAATTTTATTAGCTTCCCGTCATGTTTTCCATATTCTCTATTTGACGGTGAACTGGCGCGCTTAATTTCTTCATCTCATTGTGCCCTGTTCCTGCGCGATGACTTTAATGGCGCTGGAGTGGAGAAATGGCGGCAACAAACTGTTGATCTTGACGTGCTCACGTGCTGATATTAGCTTATTAGTGGTGTTACGGTACACAGCAGTCACAGATCAGCTTAGGGTCATGGTTTCACAGGTTCTGCTCAACGGGAAAAAGCTTCAAGATATCCCCAAGAACTAAAAAGTAGGTTGATTTTAATTTATTTTTCAATTGGCCATGGTGCGAGTTTCAGGTTGCCACACTCTGTGTCATTAAATCCCCCTTGAAATAGGAGGTACAGCCCGAAGATACACTCTGGCTATGTTTATGCAGGGATGTTCAAAAACAAAAAGAAGAGGCAATCTAGGTTCAATGTCTCTGGCCGTTGTTTTCACATTCAAGGGCTGCTGGAAAGACACCAGAAACAAGTCTCGTAACATGTGTTAGCATGTTCGACTTGTTTCCACACATGTGCCGTACAACTGTGGAACAACGCCAACACATCGTCCGATCCACCACTCGCTCTCCTCCATTTCTGGCGGAGTTCACTGGAAGCCTGAACTTTTCCCACACAGCCGATTTCAAAGACGCGGGACAGGTCTCCTAGCTCCTGTGCCTAAATACAAACCTGCCAAATGTGTCTTCTACTTTGTCTTGCTTATGCGTTTTTTCTTCTTCTGCTTTAGTTTTTTGAAGTCAGATGGCGTTCAGGCGAGTAGCTTCCACCTTTTAGGATTGTAATCTGAGACGGAATGGTTATGAGTCAGATGTATTCATCGTATGGCTGCATGCGCCAAACCCTGGTGTCCGTTTTGGGACAAATGCTTGTACCGTTACACCCCCGAAGCAAATCATTAGTGGATGGAAACGTGCAATAAATTACATTTTCTCTTTCTCAGTCTGTTTAAATTTGCATTACAGTTCGAGGAAAGCTTATAGCTATAGACCTCTGTGAATAAAAAAAGTCTCTTTCAAATTGAAAGATGTTTTTTACAGCAAAGCAGACTCTGTTCCGCACTCTTGACAGCCCACTGACGCTGCCTCTGCCATGCAGGTTGGTGGTGGTTTATAGTTTCTTAGCTGGCCTGAAGCCAAAGACACAATCTCAAGAAAAAAACAAAAAAACCACACAATATCTAGTATGACATTGAATCAGTAACAGTAGATAAAGGTTATCTGAGCGAGGTGAGGGCTTCTGTACTTCAATCGTGGATTGGAAGGTAGCAATGTGAATTAATTTGAGCATTGTGACCTTTGTCTTTGAGGTGCTGCTGTTCGCTGAGATAGCTCAGTGTGTCGCATTCTGTCAAATGTCATGGTGGAATCTGCAGTTCATTTGAACAGGATTTATTTTTGTCGACTATGCAGTGAGCTGCACCAGTCATCATGTTGGACGGATTTTGATGTAGTTTATCTTTGGCCTTACTCAGGGATACCAATCAGTTATTATATTTACAGAGATGAGTGGTTGTGCCGGAGTGCTGACTGTGACTTCATCACTTAACACACGGATGGGCTGAAGGGAGAGCGTTTACCTGTTAGTTTGGGATACGGACGCCCCAGGAACACTGATGCGTGTGTGTGTGTGTGTGTGTGTGTGTGTGTTCTTTCGAACGACTGACACTTTACTTAAAGGACGTCAGAGATTGTGGCAGCCCTCGAGTGTTTCGCTTCAGGTGGACCAATGTTTTACATACACCGCTGGCATAACAATAGGAGATCAGAATTGTCCCTTTATCTTTGTAGTTCAAGGCTGGCTTTTTGTCAAACGCAGACAGGCAGTAAATTGAACAATTCAAAGTCTAAAAGGAAGGAAAAAGAGAAGGAAGACAGTGGGACATGGCAATATGGAAATCACGCAAGTTAAGCTTACTCCTCCAATATGTCGAGTGCACTGATATCACTTTTACGGACGCACACGTATTTTGTAAAATTCCCAAAAACGGAACAGAAGCTGCCGTGTTGCGTGCGGTAGCGTCGCCGGGCAGGTGCCAGTCGTCTTCATTTAAACGTCGGCCTCAACACTTTTGTTTTTGCGCTCGCTTGTTACATTCCATCAAACTCGTCTTTTTTTTCTGACTTTTTTTTTTGAGTGAATAGTCAAGAAAGGAAAAAATAATTTAAATCATCTGCATTCTCTCATTGTGATGCAGAAGAAAAACACTCAACATGGCGTGAAAGTTCTGATTGAGTTTTTGAACTATTACATCTGCAATTCTCCGTAGCCAAGCGCGGCTGGGATCCTGTTCTGATGTTGAAACGACGCTCCCCAGAGACGGCGGGGACAGATCGAGACATTTCTTTTGAAAATCTGCTTTTTAGAATTCTTTCGCTGTGAGCCCTGTGCGTGACCTTCCACGGGGATAAAAGGCAGCGAGTGAAACAGACGTCGGCCCGAGTTTTTAAAATTTGTGTTTGCTGTTGCACGTCAGCGCCGTTTGCTATCTGTCAGAACTCCAACACTTTTATCATCCAAAGCAACTACAGACATTTTATTTTCACACACTGGACGGGAGACGAAGGCGAGTGATTTTATGGTGAGGGTCTTTTCACTCGCCGAATCGTCCACACTACACCACTCAGCAATTTCACACTACACAACCCTGCTGCCGTGATAACGTCTTTTGAGATGTCCGACAGAATATTTGTTCACCCTCCGAGGGCTTCGCCTCCAAATCCACCCATCCACTGACTTTTTGAAAGAAACGCTTTGAACGCGCATTTCAAAACAAATGTACGACGCGTTGCATCGTTGTCAGAGATGATCCCACACGACCTCAGTTTTACATCCAGGGCAGCTTCTCGCTGGAAAACAGAATCTCCTTCCACAGAGCAGTGTTTTCTTTTCTTCTCCTTGACTCAGGATCACAGTCATCTTCTGCCGCCCCAAGGTTCAACTAGCTGACTAAATGTTCCTTACGTTTTAGTGATACGATTTTTTGTTTTCTGTCCAAGAATGCACTGCTCAATTCTTTCTTTTTTTTTTTTTTTTTTTTTTTTTACTGTTGATGTTGCAGCTTTGGATATCCAGTCAAAGAGATCAATTGCACAACAGTCTGATCCCTCTCCTAAGCCAGGCACGCTCTCTCTGAGTCGAACAAAAGCAGAGCTTACCAGAAAGCAACACTGCGGCTCCTCTTTCTTGGCTGCGGTGTGCCTCACTGTTCAGTCAGTCATACAGTCATATACAGTACACACGCGCGCACACACACACACACACACGCGTGCACGCATAACACCCAGACACTGAATACTCCAAGTGGTTAGTCATCAGAGAAAAGTCTGCGTCTTCTTTTGCTGCGCTGATGTGACAAAAGGTGAACGCTGAAAGCAAGTAAGTCACCGTCTTCTCCTCCACAACAGGGGCTGGGTACTTAATGGACATACAGTCTTTGGTTTGTGACTGTTCATGCTATTTTACAACGCACAGATCGCAATCAAGTTGCATCGTGGGTGATGAAGGCACCATTTTTTTTGAGGTAGAAAATGCGAGGAGTGAAAGTCAAATTATTTTGTTTAATGGATTCCAGTGATTAATGAATGAAATTGGCATAGGCTTCAATTAGACTCCTAATTCCAATAACTTCTGTGATCCCTTAGCAATTATTACAGCGCTGTAATCGGGTCGAAATTGTTTAATTTGTGCAATACTTCAACTTTGGAACAACATTAGGTTGTGTTGTGTGCTAATTGGCAAGTGTTTCCCCTGAAGAGAGATGGTTACAGTTATAAACCTGCCTGATTAACATCGTCACTGAACTGCATCCACGTGAAAGCGGTTTCATTTTGTGATGCTCATCCTTTTTAATATGTTGTACAGACGGTGAGCATTTCACTTGAGTCATTTCATACCGTTGTGTGTTAAAACCTTCCTCTCAGCTCATACATGGGGTGACCATCTTCGTAAACAGACATAAACAAACTCTTATTTACTTCATACCTGTGCGTAAGCCGGGGGACGAAGTCTTCCAATAAAATTTCTAGGAACTGATAATTCATCACCCCGTCTGTGAGACTCATTCTAACACGTGCATGCCCTTTCCCCGAATATTCAAATCAGTTCATACGATTTAATGATTTTCATGCTGCAGATGAATTTCTCCTCTGTTGACACACCAAAGGGAATCATAAGAAGAGCTCTTGTGATACGTAAACAGTTGCTCAGTGAACCGACTCGAGTAATACATAAAAGCTTCCTGACAAGACCCAGAGATTGTATTACAATTCATAAATCACTCATTGTAACTTCAAGGGTTTCCCCATCAAGGAAACAGCTGATGAATTATACAATGTGTTCCCGTGTAGGTGCGCAAGGCGTTTTTGAAAAGAGTCAGACAGGCATAGCTGCAGGCACTGGTTGACACAGACGAAGTGTGTTGCCTCACTGTAAAGTACCGCTAATCTGCCAACATCTGTAGGCCTGGAAATGTATTGTCTCTGTATCAATACAGTTAATGAAATTGAAATGCAGTGTGTTATTTTATCTTCACAAATGAAATGGAAAAACTGACGTTGAGTGGCTGTTCAACCCAGTTTTAATCCGAACAAAGAATGCAGATGTAGTTTGACTATTGTTATAAATCAGTGCTGGACGATGTGACCTGGGAAAACTGCTCAGAAATGGCCGTCGACATGGCTTTCAAACTTTCCAGATCGCAATCCGGTCCAACAGCCTTATGGTATGCCAGAACAAGCCCGATCCATGGAGGCCCAGAGGACTCGACGGATCACCACAGGACAACCTCTAGTCCTGTGTCCATGCCTCTACTTGACAGAGCAAAGTCTGTTCATGCCGGGGCTTCTCATCACCGCTGAAGACAACTGACAGAACACATTTTAGATAAGAACGTTTCTGCAAAACCACAGATAAGATCATATATAAAATATACATCTACACTCTGCTTATGCTCTGCTTAGGTTTAAGCACAAAAAAACACTTGGTTAGGTTTAAAAAAAACCCAGCCTGTTCTGGTCACCACGATCATGGATGGAGATGGTCCGACTTCTCGTGAAGAAACACCAGCTTTTCGCACCGCACAAACGGCTCGAAATATCCCCAAGTCTCTCAAAGAAGCTCCGTGTTTTGTCTCCACAAAAACAGCCTGAAATGTCCTCAGGTGTCCTTGAATATATCCAGTGGTGTGACTTTAACTGTGGTCTACTGTTTGGCGGCCACCACCATCCCCTTCACCGACCAACATATAGCGAGAACGTAATATGCCATGTTTGCTCCTCGTGTCTAGATGAGTCAGGAGTCTGCAGAAACGTTAACTGCGAGACACTGCTTAGGCCTGATGTGCAACAATGACAGCTGTGGAAAATGTTTGTTGGGCCAATCTGAAACCCCTTGACATAATACTTATGGCGCAATGATAGTAATGTAACACTTCCTGAATTGACAAATTCTGCGCACACTTATTTGAGCAAAGACAATAGGATTAATGCCATAATTAGAGAATAATGTGATTAGGTAATCTTCTTGTTTAAATATGTTTGAAATTCATTTGGGCTTCACTCATCCATCACTCGTGCCCTTCATTTTCTCCGCCTGAGCTCTATCTTTTCTCTCATCCTTACAGCGTAGTGCATTTTAAAAGTTAAATAGTGAAAATTGTTCTTGAAACGACAGAGACTTTAGAGGGTAAGAGGGATGTTAAGAGGGAGGGCAGCAAGTGAGACAAGTGAGACAGAAAGTGAGTGGCAGAGATAATGAATGGTAAAGAGCCGTCGGTCTGGGGCTCGGGTCAGTCGGACCAAAGGTGGCCCAGCCGGGAGAGAGTGGAGCCCGCTGCAGTCGGCGCCTGGAGTTAAATAAAGAGTCTCATGCCCTTCTTCCCATCGCAAATCAATTACTTTCCATTTAGATGGACACTTCCTCTGTCTACAGCTCTCTCAGCAGGCCTCTGCCTCGTATGTGTTTTAAAAAGTGCAGCTCTCATCGCACATTATGTCGATACTGCAGAGAGTCAAAGACTTTTAGCTGCAGGTGCCGGGGCAAAGGACAAGAGCCTGGGCACCGGTCATAAAGAAACAATAAAAGGTCTACGGCTTCCAGGGGATCTAAGTCTGAGTCAGGTGCAACTGGAGAGTTATTAAGTGGCTTTGAATTACGGTGAATTGTGACAAATTAACCGTCACAAATGAACTTTAATTTAGTGAGAAAGTCGTCAGCATGCCAAAGAGGAACTTGTGCTCTCTGTAAGCCAGCACGTGTATTTGGTCTAAGATCCTTCGCGATCAAAGATGCTTCACTCTGTAACACTTCTGCTCCGTTGTGGAAGATTGCCTGGAAAGCACTCTGATGGGTTTCCAAACACTGACGGTTGAACGGATAACAAACCTTCCCACAGAAGTCAGAGGGAAGCGTCTCACGGAAGAGGACACTAGTTATCTTTTTATACTGGTTTTCGAGACAAAGAACTTGTTCGTCCAATTGGACTGGAACCATAGATTGCTCAGGCGCTTCCCATACGTCCGAGTCGTCCGGACAGACATACACAGAACATCCGCCTCACTCCTATAAAGCACAAAGTAGTAACGGGATAGTGGAAGAATCAGAGAAACACCAGAGTGACTTCATGATGAAACTAAGAGCATTTTCTTTCTCTTTCTATCACGGGTAGCTCTTCAGCTGTTTAGCAGAGCCATGCACCGCTCCTGACCTTCAACTACTGCAGGTAATACACTAACTAAGGATAAGTACCTCATACAACGCCACCTCGAAAGGATGATGGAAGGCCCCAAGAGTAGCTCCTCATATCAAAATGAGACTTTGAAATCTTGTGGCACACACACACACACACACACTCGTGTCACATTCAATTACAGAAGTTGTTTTAGAATCAGGTTCATTTGAGTTGAGGTAATTTTCAGACATACATGAATTGAGATACGAGACTCAACAGGATGTGTTGTATCTCTCATCACAGGCACGTCGTCATCAAAAAACAGACCGAATGCGTTTGACATGATGCAACGAGAACACCGAGAGGAGTCGGGTCCCCGAGGTGAGGTAAGCCTCTCGCAGTTATCAAGTGATGAAGTAAAACCCCCGAATGTCAATATAGATTAACAAGCGGGTTGAAATAAACATCTGACAACCAAAGCCAACAATGGGATTTCAGGCGAGACTGCACAACCCACTTACTGCAAACTCCGGGTGCATAAATTAAATACTTCCGCTGCTCTGCATAATCACTGAAATCACTTATGACTTCACCAGAATGATGTTGAAAAAGTTATCTATCTGTTCATAACAAAGAATCGGAGGCACCTTGATCTAAATGAAAGGAAAACCCAACAATTTATTATATTCTGAATATTTAAAAATAGGGATAACTCGAGGGCATTATTATGAGAATCCTATTTACGAAGCAAATAACGCACGGGTCAGCTGAAAACATGTTAAAGGATATTAGATGAAGAGGTCTTTTTTTCATTTTCCTAATTTCATTTTCTAATTTGCTACATCCTGTAAATGTGGACGCGACCAAGCATGGCGCGTTTCATGTTCGGTGAGGAGGAATAAGCAGGCGAGACTGTCGGGGTTGTGTTCAGAGCCAGAGTACAGGGTTGATACACAGCACAGTCCCAGTGGAAATGCACGGCGATCTGAGCAGCTCACAGTCAGCCCTTATTAAAAAGCAAGGACCAGGCAAGTCTCTGCTGAATATCATAACCCTTTCTCTTTTAGTCTGCTGTCTGAGCATTCTTCCACTTTTAAGCCAAACTGCAGTTATTTGTTGTCTAATTTCAACAAGTTATTTGATTTGTTTGTTCCTTTATTCCAAGAAAGCTTATCGGTATGAACCACAGCACTGCTGACTCCTCACATTAGGAGCTGTTTCATTTGTTTCAGAAATGCGGCTCAGGCTGAAAATTGCAGAGTGAAAAGCTAAACATTCATATTCAGACACCACCTGTGTTTTGAAGCGATCCAGGTCTCCTCTTGTGCAGAAGACGAGTAGGTTCCCTGCACAAACAATCGGCCATAATATCACTTCATACAAATACAGACGTACATGAATAAGCAATTTTGAAATGTGGAACATTTGTACAACGTACAACGGGGACGTTGTTAGCTGCAGGCTAATGGCTTGTTGAAGTACTTGTACCCCATCAACATTCCGGCTGAAATTAGTTACATCATCAATTCATTCATTTGCAAACGTAACCTGTGGCTGTTTTCTGTTTAACTGAAACCGACACCCAGAATAATTTCAATTTTATGCTGTCGCGAGCTCTTTGTGATCTGGTTTAAAATATACCTCAAACATCAATATAATTTACTTTAGGAATGGAACATCGATACATTTTTCTTTATAAGGCCATACTGCACGAAATGCCTCCTTATTTGTTTTATCTACTGACTCCTAAAACTGTCAGCATCCGCAACCTCTGGTCATGTGGACAAATCATGTACATCATTCCTGTCAACCTGCTTTAAAACAAAAGACGGCTCCATTCAGCTTTGACCAGTGCAATCCAACTCTGTGGAAGCCCCAGGATCCCAAATTGATTTAAGATTATGTTCTTTATACCCACTTTTAAGTCAGAATCTTCACTGTCGCTGTAACAGTATTACCTATTATAATAACTATATATACATACATACATACTGTACATTCAGCTCTTGAGTCCGCCCACAGCAGACTTCTCATTAACCAGCCAGACGTCACACAGTGGAATACACTGTCGCCAACTTGATTCATATGACATGTGAGTAGTGTTAAAGTGTCTCAGTGCTTTCAGCCCACTAAAACACGACTCCAAATCCATTGGTTCGTCTGTGTCAGTGACATCTTTAAACTGCCATCAGAGCACTCATTTCATTATAAGCAGCAGTGCAGCGGCTCCCTCATGGCATTGTTGCAAAGGGCCCATTTGGAGAGCTGCCACATATGACAAACAGCCCACAAGCCTTTGGTGAAAGCTTTGAATTAATTAATTAAAGTGACGCTAACGCGAATGTCATTTGAATGTCATTGATATGGAGATTATGTTTATTCACATCAATTATGAATTGGTGATATCTGGGCTGAACATCCCCAAAGTCCAAATGTTCGGTTTTTGTGTGCGTCATGAGAAAATCCATGACTTTTAAAAACTTTTCAG
>OMLP01013121.1:46063-65303 GCA_900302685.1 Spondyliosoma cantharus | reverse complement strand
TGTTGGGAAGGCGAAAATAAACATTTCCCAAGAGGGGGGCACCAAAAGTGCAGCCAAAAGTGCTGTTATATTGAATATAGAAGAAACACAGATGATTACCAGGGATGTAAATCATGAGTTTCATCACAATGCAATATTATATCGATTCTTTGGACAAGGATCGAATATATTCCGATATCACAAAGTCTGCCATGATACGATTTTTAGTCGATTACAATGCTCCTTAATAGGTCAGCCATCACCACCAACACAACCCCAGAGACAACTTGTACCAAGCTCTAATGTAAGTGGAGCATTGATGTCATAAGGTTAATCTGGATATAACATCGGAGGCAGGGCCTCATTCAGTCATTTGAAAAAAAAAAGCCAAAAAAGCTCAACTTCCTTGGGAGTAAATATGACTTGGAACCTCCGCATGGCCTTTGTATAGTCGGGCCCACACTAGAGACTTCTGCTGGCTATGGTTGAGATATACAATGCAGCTCTCCTACACTTTACAACGTTATCGGTACAAATGGCTCAAATTCTGATAACGAAACAAGTAATTTCATGGGGCTTGGGACACTCTGTATCCAGGCCAGTGTAAATCATGTGACGGTGTGATTACACGGTCTGACCACTATGTCAAACTGTTCCTGTCCACCCTGCACTTTCCGTATACAGATGTACTGACTGTTGTTACTCTGAAAACAAAGTCTCAGAGTCAATCAATCACAGCTTTGAGCAGCACAAAAACAATTGCAGTGATGTGTCATCTTTAGCCGGGATAACAGAGCATCTACAGAAAAACACAATAACTCCGCTGTTCTCGAGTCATTCTCCAGCAAAATCCTATTTTAATATGACTAAACTAAATGTGCATGTAAGCAGCATTTCCTCAATAAGACCTTTTAAAATGGAATTTATTACTGTCTTGGATACAGTGAACGCAAACACTCGCACTGTTAAGCCCTGTCAGTGGAGCGGAGGTTGAAAGATGTTTATTTGAAGTCTCAATACCTGCCAGGACTCGCTAATGGAGAATAATCCCCTTCGCAACTTTTCCGATTCGTCTGTAAATCAAAATTCGGGGGGATTTCTTTTTTCCATCATCCAGGACATGTCCTTATATTAATAACTCAGTCGACCCACTTGAGAATGAAAAATGTCTCCCGAGCTCTGAAGTGAAATGACGGGGAGCATCATAATCTCTTTCAATTTTTTTTCAACTTTCATTCTCCGACTGCAGTGCGTGCGTTGGTATATGTACACTCAGTCTGCAATTTTCCTCTCTTCCCTTTTCTCTGTTAGCAAAATCATCTTCATTGTTTGTGTGCATGAAGCCTGAAGCGTCCCTGTAGCGTCTTCCCAAACAGCCAGGTAACCTCAAGCCCCTAATGTTTATGCAGCAGGCCCGCCGAGTGGCCCTGCCAGCATCCATTTCTTTTCCTAAGCGGCTAATTCGCGTACAGTAATCAGGCCTCGGATTCAGACGCTGCCTGATGTGACCCAGTGCTTGAATGATGTTTACTGCTCTGCATTAAATCGAACAAGTCTTTCATGTGTATAGGGGAGGGTGATCAGCCATCTTCAATCTCGCCTCAACTGTTGCCTTTTTATGGGGGAGGTGTGTCTGACAGGGGCATTGTGGGTACATTACTGTCCATTGATTCAAAATGATCCATGCTGGATGAGGATGGTACGGTGTGAATACAGATCGGGTGAAGGGCGGGGAATCGGTTGTTGAATACTGTATATGTTGGACGGCCTTTGAAATCACTGTTTTGTGGTTCTGCTGCAGCCCTCGAGGAAAAATCATCACTTATTCTATTTCACGTGCTAACAGTGCAAATTACCCACAGTGGAAAACAGTACCTGCCCGTGGAAATACTTGACTTTTTTTTTTTATAAATATGTAAAATTGCGCATGGAGCGTTACATTCATCTTAAAAGCTGTGAAGCAAATCGTATCAAAGTCAATAACATTTCTCTCTTCTAGCCCTTTCCCCCCCGCTCTTCATGATGGAAGCAGAGGACATGTGTAATGGTGCTCTCCACTATCGCTGACAATCACTCATGGAGTATAAGAGTCTATTAACTGGAGGTCCGCGGTGCATTACAGACCCTCGTTCGGTCTCGTGGGTTCTCCTCACGCGCGTTCGCCTGAACTCACGCTAATAACAAAGACGGGCGCTCGCGTTGCTTTACAATACATTTCTACTCCCTCCGCACGCCAGATCTAGTTCGACTTTAACCTTGTTTCATTTGTACAGCGATGTTTTCACACTCTGCATTCTGCTGAACTCATTAACGCCGCAGCTCCCACAACAGCGGAATGAATCAGTAAGCCGAAGATAAAATTAAGTTCACTTTATTACTAACAAACTTTATTCAAGCTCGCGTATGCTTCGTTCACATAACGGGCTCTCCTGCTGTTGGCGCACATTATATTCCACAAAGTACAGCGAGAGGGTCAGAGAAAGAGAGAGTCGACTGCTAATGATGAATTATTCCAGTTATTCTCACAGCGGAGAATGTTTCCCCATCAATGATATATGCATCTTGTCCTTTGATACAATATGCCATGAAAATGGCCATTGTGTTTGATGTATATTGGAAAGGCATCAAAACGCCCCGGAATATAAAATCAGTGAGCGGATAAGCACTGTCAGAGGAATGTATCCCGCCTGGTCCACTTTATTGATTTTTAAAGCATGATACTGAGCAGGATCTCTGCATTAATGTATTGTGGAACTGAAAGATTGTCATGATTTGTTGTACGAATTAAAAAACAATCTTTCCTCGAGGATGTGAATGAGAGATCTCTTGAGCCGTTGGGTTGTTTCACCATATATTGTACCGAGGCTGCGATGAGATTGCACGAGTAGATAAGTGACACCAGGTTGTGTTACCTGGTTACTGATTTCCATCTGCAATAAGTCCCTTTCATCGCGGAGCTACGTGATGCATCGAACCGATTTGTTGATGTAGAGCCTTGTTGAGAAAAGATTGATTGTTCAGCTTTAAGGTTATTATGATGGAAGAGTATTCTTTCATGGAGTAATATATTATAATACACATATGGCTTTTATGGTGTGTGTGTGTGTGTGTGTGTATGTGTATGTGTAGATTTGTATATGTGTATATCTGTTTATCTTTAACTTGTTGGGATTGCTGCTTTGGAGCAACTAAAACTGTCCTGGGGAAAACACATGTGTGATACCCTGTACCAAAAGAAAAAACAATCACATCCAAATTAGCATGTAATAATCTGCAATTACCTCCGTTCACATTGGCACCGGACGAGTTTGCCTTCCTTTTATTCCCCCGTGTGTGTGAACGTCACGTAATCCTGAAAATGCCAGAAAAACAGAGAACAGTTGAAAGCAACAGATCATATATGTGATCATCTTGATCAATCAAATGTCAGTTTCAATCGATAACTATCTGAATTAAAACACCGTGTTTTAGAGTATGTATATTAGAGAATATTACCAATCCAAGATGAAACTGAGAGAAGGTCGGGGCCGAGAGAAAAATGTGATGTTTCCAACCCGTCTGAGTCTTCAGCACCGCGGGCAGCGCAGTGGATTTATCGATACACTGCACAAGGTTATTACAGAACCATGGTCGGGGCCATAGATTCTAACACAAACCTCAGTCAGATAAAGGATCAGAGAGTCAGGCAGACTAGATTAACATATTCAACTAAACAACAGCAACACCTCTGATGGCTCCTCCACAAGTGGGATGCATTTTGGTAATTTTGCTAACGAGGATCCCCTCTCCAATGGCATGAATCGTTTACAGGAGTTGTTTACAGACTATTTTCTCACTGTTAAGACATTAAATGGCTAAAATCCTTTAATTTAAACGTGTCTATGCGAACTGAAAGGTGCAGAAATGCTTTGTTAAAAGTGTCACTACTTTACGAAAACACTAAGACACTTCAAAAAGTATAACACTTTCTCTTTCTTTCTGGCTTTTAATCCGTATTTTTTTTTTGCTTCTTACACTGGCTCCTTTCTTTCTTTAGAGAGGCAGAGTTGATAGAAGTGCTAATGTAACATTTAGGGATTCCACATGAGTCCTGTAGTCATTCCACTTTGATTTGTGCAGTAGCTGTGATGCATGGGCAATGGTGCCAGCTGAGTTTAAGAAGAAGTGGTTGCGGGTGGTGAGGCTGAGGAATCGTTAGGAATTATCCCACTATAGTGATGTGCCCGGGGTTCGTAATGAACACATACACTGCTGTGGGAAAGTTACACTATTGGGAGAAAGAGCCCTGATTGCCTCTGTCGGTCATCATTTAAGTGCTGACCTCTGTTCAAGTGCGAGCTCGCTCAGCTTTGCAGTGGTGTATCACTGCCGCGTGCTTTCTTAGTTAATGTGAGGCTGCGATCAGTCTTCAGATCCTTTATTTAAAGGTCCAGTGTTAGGAAGGATCTCGTGGCAGAAATTGAATATCATATTCAGAATTTAGCTTTCAACTGAGCTAGGGTCCGTTCCACAGAGTTGGTCATGTTGCACTGCCATGTTTCTACAGTAGCCTAGAACGGACATAACAAACACTGGCTCCAGAGCAGGCTTTTTGCACCACCAAAGAGGAGGGTGAGGCGACTAAATCCTACACCATGGATCTTTGAGTAAAAGCTCGATTACCACACTGTAAAAATGATCAGTTGTAAGTCCTGCAAGTACGTGGGGCGCCCCGGTAGCTCAATTGGTAAAGTATGTGCCCCATGGGGGTATTTCTGACAGATGGTTCCAGCTTCTACAAATAATGCAACGCCATTGGTATCACGTAGTATCACTATTTTGTCAGCATCAAGAGTCTTGATGGTTGCATGTTTGTGTGAAAAAAAACAAAACACATAAAAGTGTTCTACAGCACCCTGGCACCCAGGATGAAGACTTCTGTCTTGCGCCACTGAGCAGCTGTCATAGAAATGGATGGGACTAAGCCCCCAGGGTTGTGTCCGGGTATAATTATAATGTCCTTGCATGCACCCAGCGTACTGTACTGCCCAAGCGTCTGCTAGCTAACGTTAGCGACATTAAAGTCGAATGATTCGAGGGGGCGGATGATTCGAACAACTGCGGCGCTGTGACATTTTGAAGCGTCTGTCATGTAGGTGTATCTAAGAAGTCTCGCTCGGCAGTCTCGCACGCCCTTGCCATTTTCCTCACATGAATAAACATTAACGTGTAATGTTTTGATGTGTGTGTTTGTCTGCGTCGCCCTGAGGTTGAGAGAGAGGAGCCGAGGCTGGTATTTGCAAAAACTGAGCCCCACGCGTCGTGATGTCCCACAGTGCAGGTAGAAGGGGGCCAGTTGTATTCGCACGCAAAAAATGTTCTGCATAATGTGATTACGGTCTCAGCAGAGACAGAATTGGAAGCACATCTCATGCCATTATTAGGCTCTCTTCTCAAGACGCCGAGCCGGAATTATTTGTTCGCTGCATAGCAAAGTGCTCATTGTTTTCTTTTCCTCGGCATTTCCGTGCTGCTGAGGAGCTCTTGAGGGAGCAGCAGGTGTTTCTTGATCCCAGCACTGCTACTCCTGCTCCTCACCGTGCTGCCTGTCAGGATGACTCCCTGCTACTTGTTCTCTCGACTGCGGACTGTTTACCTGACGCCAACTTAATAAAGCCTCTCTACTGTATTTCAACACCTGCTCGGAAAGTCTGCGGTTGAGCCCGCTGTGCTTGAATTACCCCTCGTGTTTTCTCCCCCCATGTAATAGATTTACGGTGGAGCGATTAAACGGCTGAGAGAGAAATAAATCTGAGTGTAATTTATACACGCACAATTCGAGCAAATGAAACGGTATCATAAAGCGCATCGCGGCGCACCGGTTGAAACTTAAACCTGCCAGCAGGAAAAAAAAATATTAGATTATTGTAGTGAGCAATTAAACGTTCGCTAAAAATTCTTCCCCTGAAGAGCAATTGTCCAATCATTGCTTAACAACTGTAGGCGCGGCAGGACTGTCAAGATGCCAGCTGAAATAAGAGAGTTACTCTGTTATTTAAAGCCTGTGGAAGGTGGTGTACATTTTTTATTCCCTCCAAAAAAAAAAAAAAAAAAGGTTAAGGAATGAATTAAACGTTGTGTTCTGCTCTAATGGAATCTGCAATTGTTAGCATGTCCGCCTAAACAGTTTCCCCACATACGGCACTAATCGAGTGTTACTTCCAATGCACATGACCACACATCATTTAGTGCTATATTAGTTTACAGGGTTATAGATTATAAGAAGTCCTGTTCACAGGTACCACATCCACTGTGTAGTATTTCCCCCTGGTGAATATCACTACGTCTGAGTGAAGGCTCACATTAGCAACTCTGTCCTGCTCTTTATTATATTACACTCCACCAGTCCCAGTTAACACCACCTGAGGAAGCATTACGTTTGCCAAACACACACTAAAACACTTTCTTTCACTTTTTAACCTTAGCAGTGATTTAATAGTTTGAAATATAAGAAAAATCTATCTTACTCATATTAGAGTTATCCCCGTTTCCTGCCGGGTTTCCCAAATCCGACATATATCTGTAGAACACTAAAATCGACTGGATTCAACACCGATTTGTCTTTTACTGTGCCAGTCAATCAATCAATCAAAGGCAAGTGTCATAAGCAACAACGCTTGTGGCTCAGTCGAACAGAACCTGTCAGTAAGCTAACGGATAGCTACAATACTGAGGAGAAAGTCTGTTTGTTCTAAAGAGCTCCGGGAGGCAAGACCTTCGTAACGTACCTGCTTTCATGGCATCCCTGGTGTGGAGATGTGCGCTCGGTAGGTGAGCGCTGAAGTAATTGTTCCCCATCCTATTGCAAAAGCCTACAGTGTGTACATAAGCACACACATGAACGTGCAGGTCCCAGTTCTGTGGTTTGGGTCCGTTTTTAACCAATTCCACTCTGCTGAACAATAATCTTTTTCTGCATGAATCATCGACCGGTGCCAAAACACGCATTGTTCAATATCATCACTTATCGCGGACTGTTAGGTGTAATTCAGAAACAGAGGAGAGGCATTTGTACGTAACAGACTTGGCGATGGACCAGCTCATACGTTATTTATAATCAATTAAATTATAAAAATAAAGACTTCCTTTCAACTGATCAACAGCTTTATTTGAGTTTTTCCTGACTTGATTAAAGGAAACATGCAACATTTATCCGCTGGTTTTGTTCTGCTGACTGCATCCGACCACATTCATTTCCTCTCGAACAAGACCAATCAATATTTAATTGCCCTTCTCTTTTGTGTGAGATGTCTTAAGTTCGCCCTCAAGTACATGGCAAGGACTTTTGTCTGGCAATAAGCCTTTCCTCTCTCTGAAGTGAGGACCTGAAATATTAAAGGTAGAGCGGTCAGTCAACGGATGCATACTGTCTTCTGCGGGATATCTTGTGTTACAATAACAAAAAGGATGAATAAATAATAACTGGATAGAGAGCATACTGTGCTGGTTCTCGTCAAGGACAATTTAAATATGTTAAAATTTATAAAAAGCAACATTCAGGCAGCATTGCGAGCAAAAGCTGCAACCTCCAAAATAAAGGTCTCCTGTGTTGTTTGTGAGGCTGCTCCGGCTGAAAGAAAAAAAGCAATGACATCTAACTACAACAGCAATCCAAGTAACAGCCTTGTGATCAATAAAGCACATATAGCAGCTGAGGGGGAGAGGGGTGAGGAGAGGTGAGGTGTGGTGTGTATGTGTGAGTGTTTACTTTAATAGATATGTTTTTTGAAAAACAACAACGGCTTGCAAGGAGAACAGAGAGAGGCATTTTTGGTCGAATCTCTGCAGATTTTAGCGAACCGGAAAACAGAATCAGAGCTCGAGCAGCATTGTGTTGTTTGCCGAGTCCTCCCATGTCCGCCGTTTTCACCGCGTCACCTTCTGACCTCAGAGCTCGCACGTTTAAAACTGTCTGACAAAAAAACACTTGACCCTTCCCCTCTCGTTTTCCTACTTCAGATAAGCTGTCAGAAAAAAAGCTATCTGACGGTGTTCGGGGACGACCTATTGAATATCTTCTGCGGAAAAAAACAGCGGCTTGGAATTTATTTAAGTAACCCCGCCACTGTGAGGACGGCACATTTACAAGAACCGAGCATTCTCTCTCCCATAGGAAGTTTTTGTAGACACCACCTTCATGTTGGCTTTTGCCTCAGGAATTTGTTAAATCTCATGAATGAGCAGGCCTTTATTTTCGTGTGCCAATAAGTGACGGCTGCATCGCGCGGTGGTATAAAAGAGAATTTTTTTCTCTTCTCTTGGGAGACTGTAGTCTTGCCTGAGCTGCGGTAAAGCTGCACTGGAAAATCCCCGCTATGCTGATGAGGGTTTTAAAAGGAATAGCTCATATAATGGGGTGATCCTGGGTGACTTATCCAAATCCCTCACTCATCTTCTTTTATTGCTGTTCACTTCGTCCCCTGTGGCCGCTCCACACATGGTGGGTGAGCAACGCCGGAGAAATCCTCGGTGTACTGCCTGTTAATTTGATCTGCGCAGGTTGCGTCTCGCTGGGATAGACAGCCAACACGTTCGAGCGATGCCTTTGAATTCGGGTTCATTAATAACTGAAAAACTTGACACGTAGGGAACCTTGGGGACAATTGGAAGGTATGACAGAAAATCACATTTATATACAGTACTACTAATTTGCGACACCAAATCTGCTTTCGAGAACTTATGTTATCTTGCCTGACTTTCTTTTTGCCAACATCCGCAGAAAACGTTAATTGATATTTCTGACGAGCCATGAAATGTAAGTCCAACCAGAGACGTTATAAGAGAGGAGACGAGCCGCGTGAAGCATTTTGAATAGAAAAGTCTGTAACACATCCCACCCCTTCTCCCCAAAAAGTCAATCGTCGGCTTTATCGCAGCTGATCTGAGAAACCAATCAGCTCACTTGTGTTGCACTGACATGAGATTTCACAACAGTTTAAACCGATTCGTTGCGGCTGCAGACTGACTTCTGATAGGAAGTCTGGAATAGGAGGTAATCACGTTAATGCGCAGGATTACAGAGGAAGGTGAGGTTAATCAAACATTCGACTGACATCGTGAAAGCTACCTGTGACTGCTGCGTAAAAGTGCAAGTTTGCTCTGTTAGCTGATTTTCTGTGGCACGCTGCCAGGGAGTGCTGGTGTTTACACTGCCCATAGCAGATTTGGTCCCCACTGGGAGGGGGTTTTCTAGGTCCTGGGCCTAGAATGGGCACCAGAACTGGAGCTGGGCAAAGCGGGCAATAAAACCCCCGGCTCTGCAGGCTTTACAGGTGTAATGATAGATGTGAACAGACCAAAGAGAACACTGACAAAGGAAACTAAGAGGCGAAAAAGAGACAGTGACCGAGCACGGGGCCAGAATCTCAGGCTGGCTTTGCTTAATAAAAGGCAGCAGACGGATGCAGAGATGGACCTGTTGCTGTTGAAACGTAAGGAATATTAGCTGGCTTGCTTACATGTTGATGTTTGGTTGTGTTAGCAAAGCTGTCAATAGTTTTTTCGATCATAAGCCAAGTCGGCTCATTTTAACAGAGGTTCAGCTGGCAGCATGTTCCAGCCAGGTGTTACTGTCTCTGGTTCACGCTGCGTTAGCTTGGCGTTACCGTTCCAAATTGTATGCAACACTTTTCTTGCTGCACTGCAAACATGCCTGAGCACGCACGTGTACTTACAGACACATGTTTTCAAGACGTAGCGGTGTTATGCCGAGTCTTGTTTGTTTTGTAGTTAACAGCCATCATTACATTATATCTGACAAATTGTCTCAGACACCTGGGATTTGTACTTACAACAGCTGCGTGGCACATAAAAAACAGCGGGGGGCACCTAATTGCACAAAATACAAATGACTACACTGCATTATGTAATGTTGTGTTAAACTCGCATTTGTTTAAGCGCTCTGGTGGGATGAGCTGCCTCTGTTTGTTGCTTGGTTCGATGTTAGAGAAAGAAAGCAATGCCAGGGTCAGAGTCGATCGGCGGCACAGTAGGGGCAGGTCTTTGCGGAGAACAGGTGAGAGAAAATAACGTAGGGAGAGTGTGTTTTTTCAGAGTAATGGGCCTTCAGAGCAATGAACATTTGTTTTCTGGATAACAGGCTGTTGGACAAATGGACTTACTTTCCAATGGGACAATTTTCAGACTATTGGGGTTTCAGAATAATAGGCCATTGCAACAATGGCATGGGGCACTGTACTATCCCTCATCCAATAACAGCAATATGTCAGAAAGAAGTTCTGCACCATCATTCCAACGACTGGAAAAAAACGATTCCTGTGATTCAGGTAACTTTAGTATTATGCTTCTAACGTAATTCGAAATGAATTTGGGAGGATGCCTATGTTCCCACATTTCCAAGATTTTTTTTCCAAAATTAGGCCCTATGTTCCCACATTTACTTAGGGTTAGCCTAACCCTAACACATTCCCTAACCCCTAACCCTTAAATTGAAGGGAAATGTAGGAACACAAGACCTAATTTTGAAAATGTTCTAGAAATGTGGGAACATGGGGCCTAATTTTAAGAAAAATCTTAGAAATGTGGGAACATAGGGCTGACCCCATTAATTTTGGGTTTACAAATTGAAGTCATTTCACCACAAACAGGGCAAGCCAGGCCATTTAAAAGTAATTTCTGAGAACAGCATTGCTCCAGGTGACACACTGACACATCAAAAAATTATTCTTGTCTCCTTTTCTGCTGCTAAACTGCGTCGGGCCTTCACATCTATGACAATGCGTGTCCGTCTTTAATTGGCGAGCCGACTCATTTCTTGGATCCCAATTTGATATTTTTTTGCAAGTCAGATCCTCAAAGATTAAATATTCATTTCAGTGACAGCAAATAGTTTGGGATGACAGACACACAGTTAATGTTCGGAGCCTTGATTGTTATGTTTGGTGTAATTAGACTTTTGCAGGCATTTATCAGCGTGAGATGGTGTTTCTTTGTATCTCATTATATGCTGTAATTTCATGAATTAATCATTGTTGCAACATATCTGCCCGATCCAATTACATTGTTCTTTGCATGACCGCTGTTCAATTTCTCATCCTGGCATACCTCTTACTCAACTTTGAAATTAGGCGCACAATCTTTAATAGCGATTTAGCTGCTAAATAGAGGACAATTATAACACCTCGATAGCATTAATCAGATTTGTCAGGTATTCGTTACCACCTTCATCGTGAATTATTAAAAGTAAACATGCTATTGATGTAAAAACGATTGGCAGAGTATGCGCCCGTAAGTGGCCTTTTCTTTTGAGTTCACAGTGTTTTAGCGGTAGATTTGTGCGTTTTCTAAAAAGTTTTTAGAGAAGCACAAACAGGCCCATGAGATTGTGATTCATGAAAGGTTTTTGCCCTGATGCAACACTTTATCCTCCGCTTGCATAATGTAGTGTGACATTTATCTGCTTTTTGAACTGAACCTCTTTCTTGGTATCAACTTGACAGAAATTGCTATATACTTCTCAGTGCTTTATCTTACGAACGTAAAGTATTTAACCCTCAGGAAGTTTTATGTTGAAAATTTTGTCAAGCATTTTTTATGTCATTACTGAAACACCGCTAACTTAAAAGTAAAATATAAAGTAAAATATAAAGTAACTTCTTTCACTTTCGGAAACATTAAAAAGATCTTTTGAAAAAACAACAACAATTGAAACATTTGCAAAAAGTCATTTCATTAAAATTTTCATCAGATTAAATGCGTGAAAAAAAGGTAACTTGTTTTTTTTTACGCTTTCAGTCCTTTAGATAGATAACCGTTATCGATGTTAGCTAGCCATACGCTAATGTTAGGTTGCTATGGCTGTCTTTCTGACGTTAACAGCCACACATTACTCAAATCTGTCAAATGAATTAGTTGAACTGAAAGCCACCAACTATCGAGAAATTTGTCAGTGTTCATGTGTAGGCTACTCTGACTGTAGTAGCTAATGTAGATAAAACATTGTTGGTGAATGTTTAGCTGTTAGCTGTTAGCTTAGTTATGTTGTTTTTACTCACCTTCATAATTGAAGATACACATAACATTTAAATCTTTCATCCAGCAATGAGGTCAAAGCTTTACTGCCTTCTTACTTGAGTAACGTTTATATTTGTGTTTTGCATTGCTGACTGTATTCTGACATTTGTTGTCTGGCATGTTAAGAAACAGATGTTTTAAGTTGCACATTTAAATGGGTCTTGGAGCTGGTTGGTCACGTGGCAGCGACTTTGTATTGATTACTGTTGTGTTCAAGTCAATGGCAGCCACCAATCCATCATGTGATGTGTTTCTGGTTGAAAACGTTGACCTCAGCAAGCAAGGTGGAAAAAAAGTAACATTTATTGCATTGCACTGGAAAAGGAGAATAATAAACAAAGACTGCTTCACTTTTAATGACACATGCAGTATATATCTAAAACAGGCTGTGCTGCTGTAACGTTAGCAATACTGCTCCTGGCAAAAGTGCTGAGTTGTCTTTTTCTCTTTCTTTTTCTTTTTTTTTTTGCTTAATTCCTATGTGCCATCATTAGAGGTGTTGAGCTTATTATGTAATTTCCCCCCCAAAAAAGCTGCAGTGGAATGAATGCAAAGGTAACATGATGAAAGGTTCTAGTCCAGTCATTTCAGCTGGGTGAGAAAAAAAAAAAAAACACACTAACAAAGTGAGTTAAAGTGAAACCAAAAAAGTTTCTATTTGGGGAATAACATCAGACCAAGAGACACTGAATGTTACTTAATGACGGCTGTTGAAACTTGAATATTCATCGGGGGTTTATATGCGGAACATTGTTATCTTTATCCCTGAATTAAATGCAAACATGACTGAAGTCGTGAGGAAGATGTCCCTTCGAGGGAGATTTAAATTTTAAAATCCAACCCCAAACTGGTTAGTTCAATTAATTCATCTTAACTCTGCCCCGCACAAATATCAAACGACTTTGCTCAGTTTCTGCTTCGCTGAGTGTGTGTTTGTGAGCTTGAGTGTATGCCAGGGCATGCAAATGGCAGCGTGTGTGTGTGTGTGTGTGTGTGTCTCGCCGTGCGTGTGTGTGTCTCATAAGAGGCCTTTATTTCATAAGAGGTATTTTGGAGCTGGATCCGAGAATTTCTCAGAGGGGAAGATGACCAGCCACGTCTGTGATGATAGAAATGTTTGTGTGTAAATAAATCCGTAAAGGTCAAAACCTCCTCCACTCCAGAACCACAATTAGAGCTAGTCCTGAACTCCGGGGTCTCTTGAGTACCAGGGCAGCATGACTCTGACCTCCACCCCCCCGTTTCCCACCAGCAGAGATGCTCCGAGTGGGTGGCACATTCAGTGGAGATGCTCTCACACTGTTTACCATTTTTCATACAGCACGGAGGCAAACCGGGAGCGATGCTGACATATGCAGCGGGATTCTCTTCTTCCTCGCTGACACATCCTGTATATGAGTCATGCTTTTTCCTGATAGTTACTTTGCGGAGTTTTAGCACATACTCAGGTGTTATTAGATGTGAGACCTATTCAAATATTTAAAACCCCTCTACAACACACCGGGATCTGGCTGACAAATATGCGAGTGATGAATAATTGAATAGACACAATTTACAAAGACTAGCTGCGGCAGAGGTTATGATGCTCGCTATTCGTGGCATCCCCTCCGACGTGAGGGTGAGAGGGAGGCCGAGACAGGAGGCTGCGCATGAGTGCTCATGTTGCGTTGTGTGCACATGCTTTAAATGCTATGCTTACATATGCCTGCGTGAAAGATATATGTCTTCAGCTGTACCACGGGGGCATCAAGGGCACGGAGGCATTGCTGCTGTTTGCCGCGAAGGCAATTCCACAAAGTGCCTGCATCATACAACGGCGATATGGTGTTTTGTGTCTGAATGAATATTGATGAAAGCTGAAAGCCGGTCGCTGCTTTTGTTATCCAGATACTCGACTGTTTTATTTTCACTTTTTCTCATTTGTTATGAGGTGGAATGATAAGGCCGCTTCAGACTGGGTAATCGTTGTTTATCGCAGTGATGACGCAGCAAAACATCTTTCAAGGTGAAATGCAGATTGCAAAACGTTGTTTATCACAGCAGGGGAGGAAGCGCTGCCAGATAGACACTCCTAACCTGTAAAATCTATATTTGTCTCATAACAAGCCAAGATATCTTGCTTGGAAAGGTTTACTGTAAAACGAATCTAAATGATGGAGGGAGTCGCAGGGCCTGTAGATTTATAAGAGAGAGAGAGAGACAGAGACAAGGTGGGAGAAGAGAGAGAGAGAGATCCTCTTATCTCTTCTCATGTCATTGATTTATTCACACATGGAAATGGGGACAAAACAGTATTTCATCAGAGTGATTAAAGCTCGAGCGAAGGATTGAGCTCCTGTGTCTTCTTCTTTTGCATATTCATCTGCTTTCTCATTGAAAGAATAATTACACATTGATTATCCACGTCCAACGCCGAGGTCCAATCGTTACTTGGTGAGAACCCCTCGAAGCCCACCAGTGTACGCAGACCACGAAAAGACAATTATGTCCTTATCAGAAGAAAGAAGGTTTGTGATGCATTACATGTTGAAGATTGTAATAAAGATTCCTTAATGAATATTTAGTAGTAATTAATTCTCAAGTTTACATTCAGCGACGCAGACCAGTCGCCAGGAAGAAACGTCGGCAGTCATCGTTCCAGCAAACCACTGTTAGGTCACATGTCCACATCTGTGCATGTCATACGCACCGTCCTGATGTTCCTACAAAACATGTCATATCACATTCACATTACATGTAATTGTCCTGACTTTCATATGAGGAGGTGGAGGGGATGATGGTGAAGTTGCAGGTTGCCAAGTCAGAGACCACAATTCAGTCAAGCATCAAAACACTGGATATGCTCGACGAGGGTATTTCAGTATTTGACAGCGTGATAACACTGGACATCTCCAGCCGTGTTACTGGCAACCAAAACAGGTATTTTAAGCCAAACCATGATGTTTTCCTAACCACAACCAAGTGTTTTTTGTGCCTAAACCCAACCAGACCATAAGCACAGCGTTGTTACAAGAGATGAATAGAAGATTAATCAATGAGGTTGAAGCTACAGGGGAGAAGGCTGCCAAGCCAGTGACCGCAGTTCAAGACTGCGTTTTAACATTTGCGTTGACACTGCCGGATGTCCAGTGTTGACATTTGTCACCATCAGGAGACCTTGGGAAAATTTTCCGCTTTGTTTTTGGGCACTAAAACAAGTATGTTAAGCCAAAACTTGCTCTTTTCCAAACCTTAACCGAGTTATTAGAGCATAAGCATAACGTTGTCACAACATAAAATAGAACATTTCTCAACATTCCTTAACCATGGAGTCTTACTTTGCCTTAAACATGTAAATAAAGTAGTCAGTGGTCAATCAAATCATGTGAATGAACAATCAGAATTGGGCAGCAGTAAGTTAAAAATCGAACAGAATCTAAATGTAAAGTAATAAAGCAGCATTTAGAATAGCCTGGGTATACATTTCACTGTCTTCCAGGCGAGGGAAGGCATGCTGCAACCTTACACTGATGTAAAATGCAAACGTCTGACACTGGTCACACTTCAGGCACTTGCAATTAAAAAGTTGTTTATCACAGCTCCCAGTCATTGTATTGAAAAGCATAGCAATGAGCTGCGAAGCTTTAATCAGACTTAGGCAGTGCTAAGAATTAAACTATCCGGGTGAAAGATGATAGCCACTGCTGCTTTTTACTATTAGCTTCACGACACCCGCTGAGCTCCACTGAATAATTAAAAGGTTTATTAATTACTCTGAAACACACAACACATCAGCTGTATGGGAAAGATTTCACCTATGATGTAATTCAGGGTCATGAGGTAAAGATGCCTCGGCCAAGAAAGCTTAATGATTTGCAGCTAATTGTTCTTAAAGCCTGTTTAAAGAATGAGTAAGGTGATAATGTAAAATTTTCCAAATTGCCAAAGTAGCTTTAAAGGAATAGCCCGACAACTTGGGGAATGTCTTTAAAAATACGGACGCAGCTTCCAGATCTCCCTGGATCAAAAAGATGTCTTATTGTATTTAAGCTCATGAGAAAATGATCCTACATCTCACTTAATATGTGACCTGAGTAAACGGCTTCACAAAGAGTTTATGGTCTCAGTCTTTAGTTTCAAGTCTTCTTCAATGCAACATGATTTTCATTTTGTAAAACATGATCCCACGTGTTGCTAACTTGCTACCTGGCGTGTCCTCGGGTTCCCATTCAGATCCATTCAGGACATCCTCCATAGATCTACCAAGAAGAAAACCAAGATGGCAACAACGCCAAACTTGGGGCTTCAAAACGGTAGTCCACAAACCAATGGGTGACATCACTGGTGGTGTATATTTGACTCATTCGCTTTCTGGCGGAGAGAGTTAGAAAAAGTAAATTGATCCACTCTAGTGTGTGTCCATCAATTATGAAGCAACGGGCAGCCACTTAGCTTAGCATAAAGACTGGATGCAGGGGGAAACAGCGAGCTTAGCCTTTGTTTAGGGAAAGGTGCAAGCTTTCACATTATAATAATTTGCCAGCTTTATAGACAGAAGGCAGTTTTTGTGCATGTTTTCCTTTGTCTTGAGTCTTTATGCTAAGCAAGGCTAACTGGCTCATGACCGTAGCATCATTTTCAACAAGTGATGCTGATCTCTTGTCTGACTCCCCACCAGAAAGCAAATAAGCGCATTTTCTTAAACATAGCATTTTTTAATGAGACTGTTGTCCTTTTACCCAAATATTCAAAAACGATTAACTTTCCAGCCTATAATGTTACTTTCTTTATCTCAGTTTACGGCATTTATCTCTGCAAAGCTCTAATTTGCAGTGATCCTAGTTTCCCCTTTTTTGTTCAAGGACATATGTCATTTGAAATGTGTGTGAGTGTGTGCGTGTGTGTGTGTGTGATGCCAAAGTCACCCAATTGCATTCATTTTGTTTATACCCCTTCATTTGAGGATCTATTTTTAGTCGGTGCCGCCTCACTTTATCACGGCACTCAGCGGGGTTTTTTCACTCAGCCAATATTCTTCATTACTTCACTTCCCCCCCCTGCTGCTTTCACCCTCCAGATATCTCTTCTTCATCTCACCTGGCTTGCCTCGTATTCCTCAACACCTCCTCTCCCCTCGCACGGCTCTCACCTGCGCTCCTTCGAGCTACGGCGGAATGAGTGAGCGTGCAGTCATTGACGGCTTAGACTCCAGACAAGCCGCAAGCTACCGACTCTCATTTTAAATTCGTTTTCATATAATTTTTGTAATATAAAAGGTTGGGCTGGGATTGGCAGGTGTCATTAATGGAACAGGCGTTCAATGGAGTTGTTGTACTTTCCAGTCGCATGAGGAAAAAAAAAAGCTTTGTGCCAAGCGTCTTTTAAAAATCATGTAAACCTCAGTGATGGTTCACGCCGGGACTGGTGGTTTGCAATGCATTTCAGCAGGAAGTGTCTGCACATATGGTCATACTTCATGCTGTTAAGCATGTGTTAAAAACCCCAGTGGCACTTTTCCTGTGGAGGAAAACGAGATCTTTTATGACAGTGTAAATGTTTGTTGAGGCTTTTTTTGAGCTGCTGTTACATTAGAAAGCCTTCAGCAGCCTTCAGTTTGGCTCACATCTGTATTTGTTGAATATAAAATGAATGCATCCTGTGTGAAGGAGCAGGTTTGCATAACAAAAGAAAAAATATATATATTCCGCTGTGCTTCACTTGGAGCAGCATCTTTTTACACACGCATAAATATCAAAATTGTTTTTTTTTTCTCTAGCTGTCATAGGAAAAATGTCAAAACTACTATGAAATGAGATGCAAAGGTTAGAGTCAAAGTGAGCACTTAACCACACATGAACCACACACACATCCATAAAAACCTCTCCCTGCTATATTTAATTCATGCTGACGGAACAAACCGTCCAAATGATGATGCACTTTGTTTATTCATGTGTCCTTTTGAAAGAAAAAAAGAACAAAACTGGATGCGACACAGCAACAGCTCTCTCATCTACAACCAGATTACACCAGATGTTGTGGGTTGTGGCTCGTGTGCCATATGCCGGCTGAAAGTTTTGATCTTATCTACCTTAATACAGAGTGGAGACCATGATGCATTTATTCTGCATTAATCCAACTACAATAGCGCAGCAGCTGGATTTAAAATGATACTCGGAACGGATTAAAGTTGGAAAAAAGTAAACCACAGAAAAAGTTCTGACCCTGAGCGGCGCTGCAGCATCTGAAAAATAAATGTCAGCGCGACGCCTGTGCTCAGAGTGAACTTCAGCATGGACATGCCTCTTCTCACAGGCCACTCACAGTGTTGCTCGTGTAATGGGTTTAAGCCATGCGGTGACAAGTTAGCTGATGGATGAGGTGATTATATCCCTCTTTTGCTTCACTCGAGGACAGTCCCCAGTTCCTAATTGGTAAGAGAGCAGACGACAAGGGAAAAGACGTCTCCCTCCCCGTCTCCCCTCCTCCCCTGCGTCCATCCCTTACTACATCCCCAGTTCCCAGTCATTTAACTAATCTTGTTTTATCCCCTTGTCGACAGGCGCAAGACTCAGGCACTAAAATGGAGTGTAGTGGAGATAACTTGCATGGCAGGGCCACAGTAATTTAATGGGAACAGATGTTTCCCCCGCTAGAGTGACAGCAGATCCTTCTCCAGCTCCCTGAAGGGAGGAGTGGACACATTACAGATGGTTGTTGTGCCTGTGGTCATCATTATGAGGACCCCGGTTTAGACCATGTGTTCCGATCCCGTGGAAGACACGAAGGCAGCGATGGTCAAAAGAGCCTCGGGATAAAAAACGACTTAAAAGGCCTTAAACCTTGAAACAGAAGCAACGATGCAGAAGCGTGAGGGACTGAAGCAAGAGAGAGAGATAGATGTAAACACAGTTTGTGAGTTTGTTTTTGTGGGCGTCCTTGAACTGATTTCTCCGTTTGTACGTGTGTGTGTGTGTGTGTGTGTGTGTGGGCATTCCTGTATTTGTGTATGACAGTACGTGTGGGCATTTGAGACGCAGTCTGTACGATCTCATCACCAGAGACGGCCTCCACAGACAGTGAGGCAGCAGACACTGATTGACCCGGGCGCTGCACAACAAACAGGCAACAACAAAACGCATTAACACTCCCATAGAGAGAGAGAGAGAGAGAGAGGGAGAAGTGCCTGAGATGTATTCCTCGCTGCCTTTTT
>OMLP01013121.1:28724-46043 GCA_900302685.1 Spondyliosoma cantharus | reverse complement strand
TATTCCTCGCTGCCTTTTTTTTTCTCTCTCTCTCTCTCTCTCTCTGTCTTTTCACAGTCGAAAGATGCATCCCTCTCTATAACGCACTCAAATTGAATTCTTGCCTTTTGTGTCATGCAAAAATGGGAAAACATTTCATCAAGTCTTTGCCTTTGCATCACGCTTGTAATTCAGCTTGTCAGCTGTGCTCAGTAGGTCAACATCTCACAGCATTTTCCCGGCTGCAGCACTTTCATTCATAGTTTTTTTTTTGTTTTTTTTCCTCCTGTCACTATGTTAAGAAAAATGTCAAGGATGTGAATTTTTTTTTTTTTTATGAAAGCTGCAAATAAATATTTGACTTTTTCCTTTCACTGTTTCATCTCCAGGTTCCCTATGAATGCCCCGTCCAGAAATATTCCTGACCCATGCACTTCCTGTTCGATCCGAGCTCGAACAAATGGAAATAAAGTTTAATTTAAAGTTTAAAAAGGAAAACACTTAACTTAAAAGCAGGGATACTGCAAGTTATTTGACAGACATGTTAGAAGTGGACTTGCACTCTAAAGCAACACTTATCAAATGCGAGAAAAAAAAAAATGTGTTTACTGTATATCCTGTGGCTCCTGCTGAGCATACAAGTTCCAAATCAAACATCCACTCGAGCCTTTTGTTTTGATAGTCGTGCCAGTTCATTCTGCTCCGATATTTCCCGGTGATTGCACATCCTAACAGTTCCGCTGAAAGGTAATCCATTCAAGTAAACAGTGATTTTGGCAATCACTCCCTGTGCCTCGATCCACAACCCCGCCGCAGAAATGCATTTTATGATACAATCTATCCACATTGTACAAATGGAGACTGAGGATTTTATTGGTCTGTACTGTGAACGCTGTGTTTTGCTCTGCATCTTCCACGTGTGTATTTTGTCTTGTATTTCTTACCATATTTCTTTACGGTTCAGCAGCTCGTATCTCACGGGCCAGTAGTTCTCAGGGTGAGTGTTAAGATTGCTCTCGAGGGATGCTTTTGTCTTTCTGCATCTTGCTGGCTTGTTGTATTTCATAAGACGGCAAGTTAAAATATGCAAATGACGCATTATCTAATTGGACAAATTCGCTTACATTTCCAGAAAAGAAGTCTGAACATTAGTTAAAGCCAGGTTCAAAATTCTTGTTGGATTCCGTTGATATATTAGAGTCAAAGGTTTTTTTCTGAGGGAGTTTTGGACACCTCTTTTTTATCACTCCATTAATCATAAAATACTGTCTAAAAATCGAGTTTTGCCATGTTTTTAGGAATAAAATGTTACATAAATCAGGCTATGACTGATGAGGTTCCTGATAAAAACCCCCCAGAATGTGGATGGGAGTACGACTAAAAGGTTTGGTTTATGTAAGTGCTATTTAAGGCTATTTCTTCTGGCTCAGAATATGAGAATAACACATTTTTTTAAGAAAATGGCCTCTTAAAAAAGTTGATATCACAATGAAACTTCCCTAGTTGGTTACTTACTCAAATATACACCAATTACAACCACACAAATATGGACTAAAATAAGCACTTAAATGTGTATTTTGATGTCCACTAGTTTAAAAAAAAAAAAAAAAATTATACAAGCAAAATAGGGAAATGTGCATAAAAAACAATGTTTTCACCCGCCAAATAAAAGCTTATATGTCTGTTGTTCATAATGCCATGACTATTAGTTATTGTGAATAGCCACGGTTATTTCATTCTCATGTATCTCCAATCAAACTACCAATATTTATGTATGACACTGGACATTACATTCAAACATACATCATGTACAAAGGCAATCCATAGACATCCTTTTTTTTCCTTTTTGTTGCTGAAAGGCGAGCACAATGGGCCCACCGTAAACTCCCATGATAACTGACACACCCAACGTCAAAAAAGGCGCCGCCATACTGATTGTACTGTACGTTCTCACTCCAAGCTCTCCAATAGGCAAAAATGCAATTTATGTGCATATTTAATGCAAAATCACTCCTGGTTTGGGGAAAGAAAAGCTGTCATATTCGTAAGAGGATGTGCCAATTGGAAAGGTCACAACTGTCTATAGAGAACAAATGAGGCCGGTAATCGTTTTTCCTGCCAGCCTTCTACAGGCACATAAAAGACCAGGTGCTTGTCTGAATCTTGATGATCCCCTCTAAGTGAAATCATTGACGCGCATCCAGCTCAATTAAGCAGCGACTATGGTGAGCGTGGAATGATCACATTCGGTAGTAGACAGTGAAAAAAAGTCACACTGCGCGACGACAGCATCACGAGAAGTTAAATTATTGGTTATGATTGGCTGTAAAGAGGCTCTGCGAGGCATCGTGTTGTTAAGAGAACTCTTTAAATCCCGTTTCAAAACAACATTTCAGCCACAAAAGCCAGCAACCACAGTGCTTCTGACATTTAGTGTACCTCTGTGAGAACTCCTGGGCTGTTAAAACAGTGTGTACTGTTACACCTCAAGGTCGTGTGTGGCACCGGGCGAGGGAGGATTACGGGCTCTAATGGACAGTACTTGACTTTAATGAAGAGCCCTGATGAGGAGACAGATTGGTCCCCATCGACAGATCAGCTGCTGCCATATCCATTTTCATGGGTGCCTAGAAGCATCATGGGAGGAATTTCACGGCTGGTTGCTGATCCCGGTGGGTCAAATCTGCATCTACACATACAGTAAATCCATGTGTGTGTGTTTGTTTCAGTCAAACCTAAAAACTGAATACATAGACTGCCAACAATTTCTAAAAATGACCATTGACATATATGTCCAGTCCCAAAATGACATATTTAACTGTTCCGAAAAACAACATACTGTATATGACCGTTCACAAAATTACATGTATGAACATTTGCTCAACGACATGTATGATAGTTGGCGAGTACCAGCGACTGGTCCTGGGTAAAAAGTCTTGGTGTTGGACCCATCCGTCCACCCACACTGCCCTCATTTGCATACTTCATCGTCTTTATACTACGTCACATGACTTTCTCCTTTTCTCCCATCCTGATGTTGTACTGCTGCTGCCCTGGTTCCCTGCATAAAGAGCCCGTGGGATTTCGGAAAGTATGCGGATTCGCTGTCCACACGAGAACGCGAGGGATGCGTTTTCCTCCCTGAGACCTGAGTTTCAAAAAAGTGCGTTTACAGGCGCTGCGTTTACAGGACCCATGTGGACGATCGGCCAATACGATGCAATACATGTGCGTTTGCACTAAAGAGCGTTTCCGTGTAGATAGCCCCTGAATATTCCGCATGATGGCGTTTCATATCCCCGACAACTTCTGTAGTCTCATCTAGCCACCCAGTTTACACACCTTTTAATTCAAACGTGGGGTGTTTACCGACGTGTTTTACCTAAAAAAAATCTCTAAAGGTTGTGTGAACCACTTGCCTTATTTTAGGCATTCAACCGATTCAAGAAACCCGTTGACTGAGGTAACCCGGAGTGCGGAAATGCTAACTTATTTCCGCCTATTATTTATTTCTTTAATTTACGACCGCTGGACGTCGCTGCCTAACAATAAACGTGAAAGACGTGTCGTTATATTGCTATATGCACGCGCAGGCGACCTTTTTTCCAGGTGATAACGGGCTCCTTTGTGTATATACTTCCACAGCGTATTGTGTTTTACAGTATGCCAACTCAGACCGATCCATTTCAGATACGACAGAGTTCAGCCTGATTCCCCTCGCCGAGTCACTATTCACACTCCTCCACATCACTAATCTCTAACATGTGTTACATTCAGGCACATAATGTACTGTAAATGGATTTTAGGCTGTAAGTCAGGCAGCCTTACACACATGCGGCTTATACGAAGAGTAATCAAAAAGCTGTTAGGACTTCCTGATTAGAAAAAAAAAAGCTTCTGACACAGCTTTTTTTTGTAGTCTGCAGGGCAACCAGGAACGTGAATTGGATTGTGGCGGAGTCCGTGATACTTAATCATTTTCTTATCAGCGGTTGCTGTCAGAGCCCAGCTAAGGAATGACCCCAAAAGAAAGAGGAGAAATGAAGGACGGAGGGCGCCACATGCTAGCCGGCCGTCTCCATTGAGCTCAGTGACAGACACACCTGCCTATTGACACCAGTGCTTTATTCCACCTGAAATCCCCTCCTGATACCCACTCTGTGAAGGTTAATGGGGGATAAAGCATTTTGTCATAAAGCTCAAGGCAGTACCTTTTCTCTTGGTCTGGCATTAGAGCCAACAGGCAGGACAGAAAGGAAAAATTTATATCATCGCCAGCGGTCACTAGTGAGCAACTTGTCATCATGGCCTATTTCAGAACAAAATACCCGCTAGTGCCAAGCTGTGGATGCTTCAAGTACAAGGGCACAGCTTAAGATGTGCAGTGTGGGTTTGTCATTGGCTGCAGACAGAATACTTCTGCTCCGCGCTGAGAAATAATACATCAAGTCGGCGTCATCAATCACCGCATTGTAGTAGATGTGAAGAAAAAGGAACACAGAAACTGTCTTATTAAATGCTTAAACCCACTTGGAGGATTCCTTCCTTCAGATGTGATAACATGAAGTGATGAAGGTCGGATCGGGTTGTTCTGTTAGGACAGAAGTCTCTTTGACGTGCAGGTGGAAAGCCTGCCTCCCTTGAAGCCTCCGCAGCCTCGAGGAAATTAATGTACCTACAGCATAGTGCCACATTGTCCATCCGAGAAACTCCCCTTTTGTTGGAACCTCAGTGCTGTTTTCACTGTAAAGTCAGCAAGTTTTAATATCATCTGCAAAAAAAAGGAAGAAGTTATGAGTCTCTGAGGACACAAGCAATCAGCTACAGTATTGACACGCCGACGCCACTTGTCAGTTTGGAATTGATGTTTGCATATTGCACAAAGTGCTGCGACTTTAAATCTCAAACAGTAAGAATGTAATTATTGTCGCCATACTGATAAAGACAAACATGCTTTTTCAAGATGCTGCATTTAAAAGATCATTTCTCTTTTCTTTTCTTTTTCTTTTTTTTTTTTTTTTAACAGCAGGCTTTAAGTGTTTCTTTAATGGCAATTAACTTCAGCTGGGCGAGCAATCCACATGATTCACTCACAATGCGTTTTGGATAATTGGAGCCGTGCATGACGCTCGGATCTCTTTTGACTTCAATACGGAAGTGAAACTAAAATGATTAAATTATGTGATGAGGTAAATTAGGTAAGTGAAACTCACACACACACACACACACACACACACACACACACACACCCACACACACACATACAGGAAACCCTATGAATCACAAAGCGGTGTACATCAGCAGAGGACGTTTATTGAGAATTTATAGAGCAACACTGCCCCCAGCTGAAATCTGGTGCGCGCTACTGGTGTGCATGCTGTAAAGAGAAGTGAAAGGAAACTGGTCACATGTGACAGACCATAACAGACTAAATATGGTTGTAGAAATGTTCCCTTTAAATGATTTCAGAAGTGCCCTGCAGATGACTGGACTTAGCTGATAACTCCAGTGATCATCCATACAGTTAATGAACCACAGATTCTGCTACAAACACTGTAGGCTACTAAAGAGATGACACATTATCATTTTTTGCAACAGTATACATCCTTTTAATACCAGTAGGCGCATCTGTGTGAGCCACCTCTGTGCATAAGCGTTACAAAAACGGCAAACAACGGTAAAGTTGCCGCCACCTCTTCGCTGATAAGCTGGGCTCCCTTTTTTTTTTTTTATTTATGGTTGCAGACGTTAGCTTCAGGTAAAAACGGCTAAAGTTGGTTGGTAATTGTTTTGAGGCAGACTGCACACACGGCATGCTTCACGCCAGTTCAAGCCTCCCAGCAAGTTCATAGAGGATCGTAAAATGTGCCCATATGTCCACTCCTGATACACCGGGCATGATATTTATCACTCGCTGCGGTTCACTGCCTCCAAGCATCACTGCGTAGCCTAATGTTCACTCACAATTCAATGCAACAGAGCAATGTTTTTGCAATTCCTGTTCCTGGGGGGGAACCCCTGCCCTGCATGTTGTAGATCGCCCTGCTCCAACACACCTGATTCAAACGGCAGGGTAGGGTTAGATTGAAAAACACTGCAACAGAGCATTGTTAAAGAAGTTACTTTACAACATTACGACAATCAACAATCAGCATAAGCTGCAAACTCCCGATTATGCTCCCTCACTGCTTGGATGATACCAGCTGATCCTGCTGCCAAGGTAATGTGGATTATTGATAGACTTGTTTTTACCCACTAACTCTGTGTAACAGACACTTATGAACTGGGTTTTGTCTCAAATGTTCTTAGTTCACCAAGCAAGTTTCATTGCTTGGCTTTACTGACTTTACTGAATATTTTATCCGAGAGGCTCTGCTTTCCTTTCAGTTTTACATAGAGCCTCTTTGACTGTGCCAACTATCCTATACACTCCACTTTCTTTCTTTCTTTCTTTCTTTCTTTCTGTCATCCACCTGTGAGGCTCCGGGCCGCATTAAAAGAAAGTTCTAACTCTGTTATTGTCAGTAGCCTCGACCCAAGTCCATGTGTCTGAGAACTCATGCTGTGGTATAAATGCTTTTAAGTAAAATGAGCTGGTAGAATCGCTGTTATCACTGATTAATGACTCATAATCGCATATTCTGTCATCGAATGATCGCAACATGTTTTTCTTCTTTCCTCTTAGTGATTTTCAGTCAGAGTATTCAGTGTTTCTTTTGGGAACTGAAGTGCAGTCAGTAAATCCTCGACACTTTGGGTCAAATGTACTTGATTGAATGACAATGATTCCGTGACTTGTCTCCTGAATAAACGCTGACTGAATCCCTCAACTCAGATTTTCAGAGACACTACAGAATCACTCCACCAGCGCTGATGCAGCTTCCACAAGAGGTCATCAAAAGCAGCCCAGTTAAAGTAAATGATTTGTTTTCATGTCTCTGTGAAGTCAATAAAATCCTCAGAGGATTAACCCACATACTGTGTAAGACATCACATTTTCCAACAGTGATAAACCGAGCACAGAGATGTTTTCCTTGTGATTCTCAAAGGCCTCTGCTTACTTGAAATGTTCCTGTATGGCTGCACATTCTGGGAACAGAGGACCTTTTACACAGCTGCCCTTTAACAAAACTGCCCTCCAGTTTTCCCCGGGAGCTCATATTTCTGACTCATGAGTCACACTTGCAAATGTCACTTACTGTGCACAAGTATTTAATGGTAGCAAAATGTGATTCTGTACATTAGCTGTGGCGCAGCAGCAGAATTAAGACATGCTCCATAAATTCACTACGATTCAAAGATTTAAAATTAAACACTAATGCATTAAAATGCCCCATCAAAAAAAAGGGATTATACTTTTGGAATTATTCTGTTATTGACTCTGAGATTCGGGAGAGTGAGGAAGTCAGTGAATGTGACTAAATATAATGTGAATGAAACATTAATGCGTTACCTCAGCCGTGGACATTTCTGCATGAGTGATGTCAATAGATCTTAATTGGCAATTTTGTTTTTTAACAATGAAGACAACAAATCCCACAATACTTTCTTCTTTAGTGTTGTTTGAATGAGACCTCTAACATACTGTACATTTAACATTCAACAAAACAAATATATAAAATGCATATGTACGCTATAATCTCCAACACTGCCAATCTTACACCAAGGCCTGACGTTAGATTTTCAAAATGTCCCATATCATGCTCATTTTCAGCTTCACACTTTTATTTTTGAATGTCTGCTAGAAAATGTTTACATGTTTTGAAGCTGCTGTAAGCCTCTTTACGTCACCACATGAACACAAAGTAGTAATCACCAGACATACCAGCAAACCGGAGGGTCCTGCCCAGGACCGCCTCTTTTTGGAGTTCTCTGTCCTGATTGGATAAAGTGGGCAGGGATACCGGAACACTTATTTTCTCTTTTACTGCATGAGCGGGGGGGAGGAGACACATGAGTTACTGACCAAACACTCTGTCACTGTGATTACTGATGGAATAAAGTGCTAGTTAAGACTCATATTAATCAAAACATGTCACTTACAGCAGCTGCACTTTTATTCACCCTCTGTCTGAAGACTCCATTCTAGTGCCTGTCTCTTTAAGGCCCCGCCTCTAGAAAGGCCAAGTCAGCTCTGATTGGTCAGCTCTCACAGGCCCGAGCAGGCACCACGCACCACGTTTCTGACATCACAACCGTATGAAAGCTTTGACGGCTCGTTTGAAGGCACCTTTTCTGAATACGGGCTGTTTAAGCTCTCCGATACATTCATATTATTTACACCTTGACCTTGTGTTATATGAAAAAACAAAATGTGAATCTCACTTTCTACAATATAGAACATTTTAATATATAAAATTATCATCTTATTTTACTGCCCCTATATGTCAGCCCTGTGATGAAGTGGCGACTTATCCAGGGTGTACCCCGCCGTCGCCCCAATGCCATCTGGGATCGGCTCCAGCCCCTCCGTGACCCTGAAAAGGACAAACGGTTTCAGATGGATGGATCACATTTATACTGTTTGCTCTCGTATTTACAACTTTCTGCGAGCACATGAAGGCAGCATGACAGGTTCATCATTGCCAGCAGATGGCTCTACTACTTACATTTATGGTCTGAGTCGTAAAACCTTTGACCAGGTCTATTTATTTTACTGTTAAGGTCTGTCTTTTAGTCATCTGATACACTGACTTTAAAAAAAAAAATAGAAAAGGAAAGAAAAGAAAAACTCTAAAGAGCAGGTTTTTAAAAGAAAATATAAATCAAAATAAAACCATCCAACCATTATGGAACTCCTTGTTTGCTTAGTCTAAAAGAAAAACATAATAATGACAAAAAAAATTGTTTTTTAAATATGCCCCCTGAGTAAACAAGTCTGTAGCATCATATGACATGAACAACAGCATGCAGTTTAATAAGGTCAGTGTAATCTCCCGGAGGAACACTACAGGAATGTAACCTCTCACAGCCTCTCTTAATGCATTGAAGGAACGTCGTATGCCAAAATGTCAACGGTACAAAAAAAAAAAAAAAAATAGTAATAAAAAAAGGTTCTATCAGGGGAGCAGACAAAAACAAACTGAGCCCTTTCACGCACAGGCCTGCCCTTTATCGTCCAGTGATGCAGGAATGTGAGGGATGCTGAGTGTCCACCTGATACTCAGCTCAGCTCTGCGCCCGGGGGAGGGTCTCCAGTCTCCACTCTGGCTGCCATCACAGCGCGCAGCTCAGCCAGGAAGGCAGGAAGGCAGGAGGAGGAGGAGGAGGAGGAGGAGAGGTGGTGGGGTTGGAAGCGCATCCTCAGAGAGACCTGCTGGAAACATGGCCATCATCAGGGGGATATAGACGCGTTCTCCGGTCAGATGAATCGACAAACCTGCTGCGTTTCGCGTTACTCTCCAAAGGACATACGAGAAGACGAGGCAGGCGTTGCAGGAAAGACCCGAGCCGACATCGTCACCGTCATCAGCATCATCATCATCATCAGCAGCCGCTGCGCTGGTTGAGGCGAGGTCACCGCAGATTACCACGGTAAGATGCGGGAGAGAGGGGAAGGGGGAAAAAAAACAACAACAACACAGCACTGGGAAAGCAAGCCGGGCTACCTTTCCATCTGTGTTTACGCGTGAACAGCGACTCTTTTCTGTCGGCGCGCCGTCATTTTTCAGACATGTCCCCGGCTTTTTCACTGTAGTTGTGATGCATTCAGGCTCCGCGCGTCCCCCTCTTGTAATTACACCTCGCTGCGGTTCGCCGAAATGCTTTTACATCAACGGGAAAATCTCCAGGGGAGAGAAAAACGGATGCAGGCCACGGGGGTCGGACATGATATTTATATTGAGACAGAAACAACAGGGGGCTACTGTGAATATGGGTTAGTGGAGCAGATACACACGCCCTGCTCCATGTGATTATATTCCCTCTGACCGATGATTGTTTTCACATTAACGATACAGTCATCCGAATAAATTGTTGATTTCAAATCAGGTTTCCGGCTGGATTTCTTTGGGGGAACGGGCGCATCGGATATGCAGCACAACCGGTCTAGACATAAAAACGCAAGGGGGCGAGTACACGTAGTACACATATAGTAGACAGGCCTGATGCGCGCTCAGCCACACTGGATGCTGTAGTTTACAAAATGTGGGTTGTTTATGTATCATCTGTGTCAGGTTATTTATTTTTTTTTTTATTGTGATGAAAGGGCATTTCAAAATAAGACGCATGTTAAAAAACTTAAAAATGATCTCCTACATTTTCCCTGTTTCTCATATTTGTTGCTGTCACGGTGACACTAATGTGAAATACCGAGACATGCATCTGGAACAAGTGAACACAAGAAGCTGTAGTGGGTTAGTCTGATTTTTAAAGGAGCGCTACGTAACAATTTACACCACTTTTTTTTATTGGCCACATGTGAGCAGGGCCTGAAAAATCACCAGATTTTCTTCCTGTGGACGATGTGTTTAAGTTGTTGACTGTGGGTTCCTTTGTGAAGGACGTGGGTCGGATTTTCCGTCACAGTCCAGAGGATGTGACTTTATGCACGGTCAAGTGCCCCCTCTCTACAGCAGCTAACGTTACTGTCATCTGTAACGACAGAAGTCCCGCAGAGCTCCTTTAATAACAATGAGATGATATGTAATCGTCGATTGAAATGCCATGTGTTCATACATGAATTATAAATGTCCCTCATTCACCGTAGCCTCATTCACGATAACGTAACCTTCACTCTCCTCCCTGAATAAATGGCCTACTAACAGCTGATGTTAATTTTAGAATTACCTCAGACTCCTCGTCTGTGTGGTCTGAACATCGGGCTACATAGCCCACATCTCCTCCACCTGGGGAGTACATGCTCTATAGTTAGACACATGTTAATACAGAAATTAATTTCCCGATGAGGACTTTTCAGTATCCTTAGGTGAGAGTGATGCTGGTTATGTGAAATGCAGTCCACGCCGGCCTGCTTTTCCAAGCACATCTGTGAGTGTGGGCAGTTTATGTAAACTTTGACACATGAATGCTGGACACCGATATGACAACAGCCTCGAAGACATGAGTCACCGTTGAGTCAACGTGGTCCACATCTCTTGCTTTCAAACGACGCCCATCTGCTCGAGGGATCATTCAGAGGTTGCCACAGACACTCAATCAGATGAGAGTCATAAAACCGTCCTCTCTGTCAGGGAGGAGATTGGTGTTGCGCACCTGGGCCGAAAGCAGAATGGATAAAGAGCACGGGGGGGAGGATGAGGGAGTGGAGATGGAGGTGGAAGATAACCAGTGAGTAATATCAGTGTTTGTGTGACTGCTTGTCCTTTCTAATGCAGCCTCTTAACTGAAATATGAGGTTGGCACGGTGCGTTTTTAGCAAACCATGGACGCATTGAAACTTCACATTTACTTATTCTGCAGCTTTTATCTTGTCACTACAATGTGCGTCTGCTCTGGTTCCAACAACCACTTGGTTAAGGTTAGGAAACACACCTAACACACCTAACACACCTGCTTTGGCCGCCACAAACACGGCCTGACTTCTCGTCAAAACCTCCCTGGTTTTGTTGCCTCAAACATGGCGGCAATTTGTCCTGAGGTCTCTGCCGTCACTGGCTCGGCAATCTTCTCACCTGTAACTCCACCACCGTCCCTAATAGGGATGTAAAAGTCTTCCTCCTAATATGACAGTCAGGTCATAAACATGTGAATGTGAATGAACAATTTTGTAGAAATGTCAATACGGTACGTAGCGTATGAAGCGTACAAACGTTAACGTGTCAGCGGTTTGCGGAAACGTGAACATTTTATCCCGGCGACCGGGTCGTTCCATCCTGGAGTTTTGTTTCTAAACAGATTGGTGACGCTTCTCCTTGTTCTCACTCAGTTCTTGAGGGTTTATAGATTGGTTCAATAGCTTGTTTTCGTGCAAAAAATGTTTCAGCCAGAGAGGATTTGCACAGCGTGGGAAAGCAAGTCATTTAACCAAACTGATTTATATTTTTGACATTTAATTAACTTGATCGTGGTCGGTACATTAAGCCTCGTGGGCCAATCAGAGGTTAATTTAGCCATATAAAATTTCATTAGGTTCCTGGGTAATCACCCTTCTTAATTGGCCGACTTTAACTGTCCGGCGTTTGTCACTGTTGCCTTCTTTGTCTGTTTTCTGCCACATTTTCTCCTGTTTACCACTGAAACAAGAGGCGTGTCTGTGTGCAGCGAGCAGTGTGAGTTGTCTGGTGGAACATGCAGATAAGTAACTTCTTGAAGCTCTGCAGCTGTTTTTGATTGGACTGCCCTCTGAAGGCCTCCGCAGGCTTGATTACGACGGAGCGTGCCGCGTGAAAACGACTGTGTTCCACATACATCCTCCGTCACAATCTTTAGGCACCACATTTTATAATCCACCGCACCGCCAACACCCAATTTAAAGAGTTTCTCGCTCGCATTAACCTCCGACCCATGACCGCCTGTTGTTTATCATATTTCATAAGCGCAGCCGCTCGCCACGCTAAGTCACCGTTTCATCAGCAAACTTGTGGTGCGGCGTGCTGCGAGAAGAAGAAGTGCTTGTGTTGTCACTCTGTCTGATGAAGAGGGAAGCAAGCGACTGTTCTTTTCAATGAGAGCTACTGCACTTCAACACAAAGAGCTGTTTCAGGATACACTCGCAGCGAAGGAGACAAAGAAACCCAAACGTTGCCGTATTAATTAGAAAGACAGTTCGGATCGGGCTGCCGTAGCACTCTTTGTTTGATTCACAGTTCGTACAGTTTTAACTCACTTACGCTGGATTCTACTGAAAGGAGAAGCTTGTTTCCCTTGGTTGAGCTGCCGTGGCGGGGCTGTAATTGCACTGATTACTATCTCTTGTCCCTGGTTTCACCTACACTGTGCCCCAGAAGTGTCATTTTCAGAGTCCTCAAACTTGAGGCCGGAGATTGCTCCACTCATCCCCTCACATGAGGTCATAGAAATAATGTTTCCCAGGCTATTTTCCCTCGGCGATAGCAATTTATTTCAAATCATGGGTGTTAGAGGCTCAGGCTCTGACATGTTCGGTTGACCAGTCGCAGTTAAGGTTTAGGACTCGTGTGAATATGAGCTTGTCTGAGGTCTCGAAGTGACAGATCTTTAAATGAACACTGAGAAATCACCATTGTTTCAGCATTGGTATGTCTTTATCTCATTTTGGAGAGGAGACTTATTTTCCTCTTTCAGTTTTTCCCTTCACTTTCGTGTGTGACATAGCGCATGTAAAAGGTCCTGAAAGTTTTAAAGCTCAAAGTCTGCGCCACTGGGAGATCCTCTCTCTCACAGAAAACTCTGCATCTGAAGTGTCTGCAACGCCTCGTCGGTCGACTTTCCTTGAAATCTTGACATCACACCCTGCCACCATGTCAGACATTTGCATAATGTATGCACTGCGGCTAGTTTGGCATGGAAGAATTAAGCGGCAGATGTCTATCGCCAGCATTATGTTGAATGAAGAGCCAAGCACAGTTGCTCTGTGTGTTACTTTGATTAGCTTGCTAATATATAAAAACTGTTATAAAGCTGCAACATTAGATGCTTAGAGGCTAATATGGATCGTATTCCTTCTGTAACGTGCTGTGGGGCAGTTTTTGGTTGTGAAGTGGCTCCGGTGGTGACATTTACAGTCACAGTGGCGCTAACTGGGAGCTAAGTACACTGACAGAGCTGACCGGAGACAGCTCAGGTGTGTGTGAGCTGACCAATCAGGGCAGGGGCGGGCCTTAAAGAGACAGGAGCTTAAACAGAGACAGACAGGAAACACAGAGGTGCAGGCCTGCACAGGGTAAGAAAACCGATGCACTGAAGCACGAAAACCTATTCTAGCAGTGACCTAATAAAACCTGAAAAGAAAAAAAATATGTCTCCCATTTTAAAAAGAAGCATTTTGTCTTTCTGTTCAGGCGATTTCGCAGCAGACAACCTCGCAGATTGAACTGAATTAGCAAGCACAAGTGTGAAATCTAATTTTCCCAACCTGACTCACAGAATAACACAGTCTCGGCTTGCTCTGCACATCGAGCATCATGAATGAATCTTACTGCGTGCATCTGCGCTCTCTGAGGACCTGCAGTCGCTCACCCCATTATATAAGAAACCGTTGATTCATCGTCACAGGAAACCACGTGCAACTCCGGGTTAGAAGCCATCAATATTGGATTTTATGTGTCAGGAAGGCAGCGTGTGAATAGCATGAATGAACTCATTGAACATGTGGGGTGTTCGAGTAGCATCCATCGGATTTTTTTCTTCGAATATTTTGCAAAGTAAAAGAGTAATGAGTGATGAAGAAAGACAACATCAGTGATATTTATTCCTTTACCATGCGGCCAAAAGAGATGCGTTTTGCTTCATAGCGGCGCTGAGCTACAGTGCTCAGTGTTGTCTGTTTGGGTATGAATTAATGATCGAACCACAGAGTGCTGGGTGATGACTGCGCTCCCATAAAACTTTAATGGCCTGCATGTTTCCCCTGTTACTCAATGGGCTGAGTGGCACAGAAAGGAAGTGCTTGTGCCTGCAGTAATCGTATGCCGCGAGCGTGTCTCCTTCTTCTGTGACTGTGGACTGAAAGGAGAACAATACTCGGAGACGGAGATGGTTTCACGGAAGTCTCCCAAAAGACTTATAAGCAAGTGAAATGCAGTATGAATAACTTATAGCATATTTTATCCATTATTATAATTTAGCTCAGGCTTTTTAACATTAATCATAATATATTACCATTCAAAAAAAGCCTAACCTAGCGTGTTATTACTTCGGTGTAGCGTGTTGACTATTTTATCTGTTATGAATAACTTCATATGACTGTTTGGTAGCTATCTTTTCTTAAGCCTGCCGTGTGGAAACTGGCCTTGAGTTGAACCTCGGAGCTGAAAATGTGCTCAGATCCAAAGAAAAAGAGCCACGGTTCCTCTCATTGACTCATCTGTGAGTGACAGATTCACTAACGAGATTAACGTTTGAGGGCGAGGTCAAAGGTCACGGGAGCTGCGTAGTGACATGCTTGCAGTTCTTTCTCAGTAGTACGTCCTCATTGAGCACATTCACAGAAGAAATGCACCAGTTGAGAAACAAGAAATCGATCCTTTACTTTGAAGGAACGCTCCATCAATCTTACACGTCGATGTCGCCTGAATCATCGCAGGGGGGCGCGGCGCAGCCGGTTGTATAATGTTTTTCTGTGGCTCAGGAGGAGCGCTCAAGTCTGAGAAAATGGCATCAGCTGAGCAATCTTTGCTTGGGTGTGGAGTTTAAAAGACGTGGGTGTTAACCAGGCTGGGCCTCTCTATAAAGGAGTTACATCATGGTAGTTGAAAGAGCCAGTGTTGTTGGACTTTGACTAGGGCTGAAGAGTAAAAACATGTTGGCTTTTTTTGCCATTTAATTTTGTGAAGACGTGGATATATGCAGTTATACAGCAGAGAAAGGAACAGAGCAGGCATAGAAATTAAAACAGAAGACAAATACATTAACTGGCAAAGTGAAAAAGGGGAGGATGCTTTGTAGATGAAACCATGTCAGCAAAAGCATTGCCATGTGTCCATGCGGTCATAGGTTTGTTTTTAAGGGACGTTAATGTAGTGAAGGAATGTTTGAAAGCTGCAATTTTTGGATGAAGGTAAAATGTGTGACAAAAGGCATCAGTAGTTCTGCAGAGGTGGCTGCAAAAAAACATTATCCCATTGTCAGGATTTAAAGGGTTTTTTCAGTAAAAAAGAAAATTGTGATACAAAAAGGATCATTGCCATTCATCATGACATCATCATATCATAATCATAATATCTGTCAAAACAATCGCAGTATGTTTTTTGTTTCTAGCATATAGTCCGGCCCTAACCTCGGCTCATGCTACAGAATAATAAGTCAGGGTAACTGGGCCTCTGTTGCATTGATTTTCTTTGCTTTTCTGTTTTGCGTACTACAGTGTGATGTGAATGAAAATCCATAATCTGATGTAAATGACAGGCAAGTTGTGGAGCAGCAGCCAGGCTGCCTCAGATACTTTGTTAGCTCGTAGTTTTGAACACATTTCTCTTAATCTTTCTAATGTACGGACCAAAGTCACCCCATAGAATTCGATAGTATAGCTAAATGAGATGTTTCTTGAATCCTTACAGTCTAGTGATTATCCAGATGTTTTAATGTCGCGACTGTCATGTTTTCAGTTGTCACAGTTCCAGTAACTCAGATGAACATTTTGAAAAGAAAAATGGACGCCACTGAGACTTTGAAAAGCTTAACTCAGCTCTGTTATGTGTCAGACCTATACAACTGGAATATCCTGATTTAAAAATGACTCTGAACATAGTTTTTTTACACAGTAATAGAGGTCCACAAATCAAACCCAACACAGGATATTCACCAGGGATTTGATTTACTGTGGTGGATTTGTAAACAAAAGTAATCATATCAAAGTATTAAATTATTCGCCAAGTCCTACAAATTGAGTATCTTTTAATCCTAATTCTCTGATATCAGCTTCTTATATGTGATTTCTTTTTTGTGCTTATTCATACTTATTTAATGAAATAACCTGAACAGCTTTCGCTTGTGAACAAAACAAGACATTTGAGGAAATCATTTTGGGGCCATGGGAAACACTGACTGATATTTTTAAAATGTTTCTGACATTGATAGTATTGCCAACTAATCAGGGAAATAATCAACAGATTATCTAACAATGAGAATCATTAGTAGCAGCTATTATAGACAGATAGTCTTCCAAACTGTCAGCTAGATTTTGGCACCCTTAGCACTAACAGACTCATGTCTGGTCCATGGACTGTTCTGATGTTCCTCTAAAGCAGATCTTTGCTTCTAACAATGTAGACAAACTGGAACCTGTTTCTCTCCCCGCCCCGCGACTTTTTATGTGAGCGGAGCACATTTTAAAGCCTCGTTTATGAAGGAAGGCTTTTGATGGGGTGCTTTTAATGGCAAACATGTTTACGCTCACATGCCACAGACTTTGCAACATTCGGAAAAGTTGAGCGCGGCTCCTTACGGTACAGGAGAAAGGAGGTGTTTTCCATACCTTGTTCATTCATTCTCCCTCAGACTTGAGTGGGCTCGTCCAGCTGCAGCCGAGTGACTAATTCACCTCCTCTCCGCCGCTTTTCTGCTCGGCTGCGTCACGGCGGCCGAATGCTAACAATATGGCTTTGTGTCTCACACCTGTGGGCAGCGCGACTCTGGGAGAGTAGGAGTGAGGGGCAGAAGGGGGCATGCTTTCTGTCTCATCACAGGGACGGCTTTGTGTAAATAGTGAAGAATTAGTTCCAACATACTTTACGCAAGGGT
>OMLP01013121.1:17854-28704 GCA_900302685.1 Spondyliosoma cantharus | reverse complement strand
TTTTCCCAATTTTTTTTTTTTTTTTTTTTTTTTCTTGCACAGCCACATTTACAGATGGATTTCTGGGCCGTGTTGTAGTGGTAACTTTAATTGGGAAACACTGATTACAAACACCATTCACCAAGCGTTGAGTGTTTACTCATGTGTACCACAAACACTGTTTGGGAAGACTTATTGGGGGATAATTAGTTCTGCATGGTTGGAGATAAGTAGCTTGTTAATGTTTTTGCTCTGCAACAGTGGCTTCTGCAAGTTGCAGCCGAGGTTGGAGAGCGCTGAGCGGCACACAAACGGCGGGCGTGTGCGGCGCGAATGGCCGCACGTCCACACACACACACACACACACTCACCCGGCTCGATGCGGACTCCCACTCCTTCCTCTGCTCTCTCGTCGTGTGTCCGTGCATTTGTTGTTTTTCTTTTTTTTCTTTGAGTCAGCTTCAAACTGTGAGTCACGGATAAATCTGCCTCTGTTGCTGCTTAACAGTATAATATGACTAATATGTAGCTTCGGGGGTTCGGCTGAACTTTTATACGTTTCTCATTATTGCCCCTTTGCTAATTTTTCCAGGTTCCCATGATCCCTTGTGCCTTGATCCCAATCTGACACACCTCAGACGACCTCAGACGACCTCATCCCCTTCTTCCAGCCCCGTTATCGATATCTCAGAGAGGATGTGAGTAGGAGAAGGACTGAGGGGTAGGACACCCGAGGACCACGCGGCTGCTATGGACTGAAGGGTCAACCGAAAACCAGATCACACTGGCTTTGATTGGAAGTGTGAGTCTTTTAATAATCCCTCTGACCACAAATCAGCTCAATTCTGTTACAGGGAATCAATTGGAATTTAATCCATTAATGGGAAATAATCCAATAATCACAGTGTCTCCTTTCCAGAAGAGACTAATTGGATTTCAAATCATCTCTCCACATCGATTCTTTTGACCTTAGCCAAGCAGGAGTCACGGATTGATTGGAGACGTGTAAACAGGGTAAAGATATACAGCGTTATGCATCATGTCTTTCTGATGGGAGGTGTTGCAAAACAGCTGTTTTTTTTTTTGAAAGGCAGCCTCGTTCCCGCCCTCATATGTGAAATCCAGCGATTTGAAGGTATAGAAGTGATTTAGCAGACTGCCGAGCTCCATCCTTTTCCACTGCCTCCGTGTGCTCAGGATGTCTGCCATTACGGCTGTTATCTATGAACCCAGAAATCTCGACATTTATCTCCTGCAGCTCCACTCCTCTCTCCCCCTCTCGTCTCTTCTCATCTCATCTCCTCTCTCATCTTTCCTCTCCTCTCTCCGCTGCCACACATTTACTGACATGTGTTTGTGCTCTCGTTCCATCCTCCTCCTTGGCACTTGACGATGGAAGTGGTGGCTGGTTTCTGGTTTTATTTTTCCTTTTTTTTCTTTTTTTTTGTTGGCACTGCCTTTGTTCTTCCTCTCCCTGGAAACCAAAAAGAACACAACTTTTATCTTTTTCGTGTACAAGACATGCCATCCTTTCTGTGCCAAGTACAAAATGTGGATCTGTCTTTGAGGCTGTATTGATCTGTGAAGAAACCGAGACATGATTGGATACAGCTATCCGTTTGATATATGTTATTGTTTGAGATACCCCTATGAACAGATCATCCTTCACCTTTGTTGTAAAGCAAATCGCTTTCCAGGAATAAAAAAAGGCTTTCCATAGTTTTAACAGTATTCTTTATGCCTCACTGATGTTTGGAAATGTGTTACTTATGCTTGTTTGGTTACATTGCTGCTGTTGTTCCGGCTTAGAAAATTATATTATCATATCTGGCAAATGTCACTGACCGTCCTCTACACACTGACACTGATGGATGTGTAAGGGAGGACTTTGTTGGTCTGTCTTGTCTGTCGGTCAATTGATCCACCAGACTGAAAAATCTCAACAACTGTAGGCTGAATTTCCATAAAATGTTATATGTTTATGGCTCCCAGAGGATGATTCCTACTGACTTTCCCTCCAGCACCACCATGAGGTTGACATATGTGTTTGGAGTGAAATGTTTGGACGACTATTGGACGGATTGCCCTGAAACTTGGTGCATTTATCCTCCATCACTGGGACCTCAAACCTCAGCGGTACCTTTTTTGTCTAATTAGCAAATGCTAGCATGCAACGACACTGAATGAACAGTGGAACAACAGCATGTGAACACTGACTGTAAGCACGCTATCGTGCTGATAGGATAGAGGGGGAGGGTCAAGTGTTGAGCTACTAGTCCCCTGATGTCTCTGTAGCTGGCTAGCTAACTTCACATTGTTGCTGATCCCTGATTCGTGCATGACGGCACCGCATTCTTCATTTTTCAATATTGAATCACTCGTCTTTGTTGGCATATGGCGCCTGAAATTTAATTCAAGTCACGCAGGGAAGTTGCTGCACTTGATACCGCACCTCTTATATCAGTACAGACTGGTGGGGTAGGAGCACAGGTTGCTAATGTGAGCCTATAAAGCCTTGCCATTGGCCGGGTAATGAAGCACTGGATGTTTTTATTTGATGACTTGATTGATAGGGGGAATTTGTGAAACTAGATAAATGCCAAATCGCACTGTGGTAATACCATTTCATGGGGGGAGATTTTAACCGCCACCCCTTGTACAACTGTTCTGAAGGGCAGGGGGCACTCGTAAAACGATTGGGGCAGGGCTAAACAATTTGAAATGGGATTGAGCCTTAGTTTTGCTTGACTGCACTGCGCTTCATGTTCAAACCGTGCAGTAAGATTACAGAAGATCATTTTAGCCACATTCATGTCACACGCTGGGCTATTCTGCATTAGTGATTTGATGTCAAAGCATTTAGATTTGGGCTTTTCTCGTGGCTGGCATGTGGTTTTATATATAGACCCTTCGATAGGCTACGTGCACCTATAACCCGAAGAGGGATCAGTAGATATAGATAATGAATAGATTGTCAACATAAAAGCGGATTAAAGCAGGTGGGGATTTACAGTTGAGTTTGATTTTTAAATGAAATGGCGCATCAACCGATCACGTACATGTACAGCACAGAGGCAACAGACCGGGTCAGTCCTGTTGATATTAAAACAACTACTGGTGCAAAACATGCATGAATTCAGGACTGCTGATCAAGCCACTCATGGAGGTTCGTGGATGTGAAAGTGAAACAGATTGTCGAAAAATACACGCATAATAGTGCACAATTTATTGTGTGGTGTCAAACCAGTGCTCCATGACGGCACATATATTAAAGGAGCATAAAGTGGAACCACGGCTGCAGATGGAAGAAGACTGACAATCGTTACTTATACGATTTTAATGTGCACCGCGTGAACTCTGTCCGAGCTTCGGCACTCAGATAAGACGATGGTGAAGTGTGAGCTCTCATGAATCAACTAAAATCTTTCGAGACCATCAGGTGAGGGACTCGGCATCCTTCTTCCAAATTCAGTAATGAAATATAACAGTTGAATGTATTTATCACAGATCACAGGTAATTATCTCCCTGATTTCCCAACAGAACACCATGTTTGAACCATGTTAACAGATTTAATATCTCTCTTATGAATAATACACCTTACAAGACTGAGCAGGTCAACAGAGATAAAACCGCAACCAGGTCCAACTACCAGTGGATCTATTAGCATCTAATGAGATATTTAAGAGCTCTAAAATTGATTTAAAGCTGCTGAATACTTAACGTTATTAGACATTTTACATTTATAGTATGCATTTAGTAAAATGAGAATCTCGCACCATACTACATGTGTGCATATAATCCATTATGGATAGGAGATATTTAACTCATTGCAGGAGCTCAGCGTGGTGTCGTTTGATTATGTTTTAGGTCTTCGGAGTTTGCAGATTTTAATTAGTTTAATTAATATGCATATTTTCTCAGCACTCTCACTCAGCACGCGCTGTTCGACAACTGATTTTTGAGTCATAGGAAACGAAAATCTGTCTTCTGGTCACACCTGCGAGATTAAATCTGTAAGAAAAGTCATCTCTCAGCAGGGTTAGTCACCTTTTTTTAAGTCTCTGGTCAGAAATAACACATCACCTTCTCCTGCACGGCTTTGTTTAAATTAATGATAAGGATGAGTGAACAGGCTGGAGGTCTGGCACCAGGAAAAGAGAGATTTCTCTGCTTGCTGGTTCTCTCTCTGATGTCTATTTTCTTTGAGACTCAATTTCTGGTTTTCATTTGAGAGCCAGGGTGAGAGAGAGAGAGAGATGTTGAAGCGAAGCAGAACAGATTCATCGTAGGGTGCTCTGAGTCTTGAGTTGAGCAGTATATATCACAGTTTTTCTTTAGTTTCTATAGCCACCTCACATTTAATGCACATTTAACTTCATCTCGTCTCTGTTCACAAGCACAAAAAAGCGAAAAGCGGAATCGATGTTGAATAATGCATATTCGTGCACAAAATAGTAACATCACCCTCAAGTGATGCATTCTGAATGTTAGCATTGCATCATGCATGGGCGGGATGATCTGCTTCTGCACTCCAGACGCAAGTGATGCAGTATAATTTAATTCCCAGGGAACGTTAACGTCGAGCAGGTGCTGGAGGTTGAAGTCATCACATTGTTGTTTCGTATTTCATTAAACAGACGGGAGGGAGAAAAAAATCCGGGATCTGGAATTAATGATGCAATAGCTGGTGGGGATGGAGATGCCAATTACATCGAAGCATAAGCAAATCCTCTCATATGATGGCTCGATGATGTCATATGCTAATGGAGAAATATTAATAGTGTGTAGTAGGTGGCATGATCCTTGAGGAATAGTTTGCCGTAATGAGATGTGACAGGCTTCTTGTTTGTTCATTCTGTATTTACACCATATGCTTTTCTCATTAATACTTGTTCACGTGTTTATGTAAATATATAAATATCAACTATAAACAAGAAAAAAGAAAAACAAGCAAGAAAACAATGAGAAGCTTATTCACTGAATTCCTGACATTGGGTGAGAAATTAATGAATCCATTATTTACAACCTTTAAAAATGTAAAATAGGATAGCCAGGTTCAGCGGCACTAAGTATGGCGTGGACCATTAAAGAATAAGTTCAAGCAAAATGAACATTAAGTCATTATCTACTAACCTCTATGTTGATGGAAAGTCTGATTAAGTTTTGTGGTCCACAAAACATTTCTTGAGCTTTACAGCAAAACGGCGTTGCAGCATTCTACTTCTTTTAAAACGTTAAAAAAAGCACTAAAATTAAGGGAATGCTTGAACACTGTTTTGTCGTGAAGCTCCAGACATCGTCTGTTTACTACTAAAATTCACCCGACTTTTGAGTCAGCATCAAGTCGGGTAGAAGTGACTGAATTTTCTTTTTTGGGTGAACTTATCCTTTGAAGAAAGGCCAATTCATCCATGACATAAATATCCTTACTACTCAAGTCATGTTTGCAGGTCATGCTTGAAGGTAACAGGCCTAGTTATAATACCTATAACCTAAACTGAATCTTAACACCAAGCACACTCTAGACTTCCTGTTCACACACTCACACACACACAGAGGCTGATTAGCGTTCACAAAACCACGTCTTCACAGATATCAGCCTTCAGATAAGAGACAGTAGTTCAGCTCATGTGCTGTCAGAGTCACCATGACTGTTTTTGTTTGTTTTATAATCAAGTTCTTTTGGCTTTTTATTCTTGTGTAGGATACTGAAGATATGTTCAGTTTGTATTAATGCTTTGGAAAGAAAGCACAGCTTCTCTAGATCCCTGTGGTGTAATGAATAAACATTGAAAAATGATATAGCACTCATTGTGCTTTACATTCCATGGTTACAGGAAACTTTGCTGCCTTCCCATGCACACACACGTCTACTACAGCTTCCCGTGAAGCTGTGTTGTGGATTCCCTCTGTTGGTCAGACGGCCACACTGCAGCAGGCGCTCTACTGTACAACAGCTCTCACTTTTATTATTTTTGTTTCCACCAGTTCTTCTTTTTCTCCTCAGCTGCACAGGAAAACATTCAATCTAGATCCGAGTTATCGTCTCTTCATGTAAGCGAGTCACTTAAAGTGACACTGCATTTGACATTTTTTTTTTATATCTCCCTTCTGCTCTTTTATTTCCTGGCTGTATGCTGTACATACTGTAGCTGCCAGGAGATGACAGATATGCAGTGGCCTGTGCGGTGACCCGTACGCACAGCATGCCTTGCAGCATAGAGCTGTAGGATGGGGCTCTGTGAGTGAATGTGACTTGCCCAGTGGGGTAGAGCGGAGAACAGGTGCCGACACTGTCAGCTTGTTAACACTGGGGAGAGAACCGGCTCCTCCAACGGAGTGTGGCACATATGCAACACATAGCCTTTGGCTGTGGGACGTATGTGCAGGCATGCACACACATGTGATGTGAGAAAAGGCAGCCCGTGTGGGCGAGTGCTGTGTATTTTGCACACAGTTGAGATTCTGGAGGTTGTGTTGTTTTTGATTATCGGTGTGAAAAAGAGCAACTGAATCTCACTCCTCAATGTGTGTGAGTGTGAAACTAAAAAAACATGGCTGAGTGGACGATACAATACTTGATTATAATACTGAAGTTTCTGCAGGATAATACATTTTGATAATCGTTGTATATTATCTTTTATTTTCCCATCCTTCGTTCAGTCAGTGTGTGCGATCTTCAGTTTCAGTTCTTTAATTACAAAGATTTATCGAGATTTGACCAGACAATCATCAAAGTGCAACATTTTCCATTGTTGCTATTCTGGTTGCAACGGACTCTCTTTTACTGAAAAATAGCGTGCACCCTTGAATCACTGTCAGTGTGTTGTGTAATTATTTGAGCAGTTTTGTTTGTGTTATATTATGTACCTGTTTGATTTTACAGCTTAGCTTACCTTCAAAGTCCAACGTTCTTCCTGGACGCTCTCGGTGATTTCCAAGTCTGGCACATTCTTCCGATGATACCCTCAACATTTCTGAACCGGCAAGTGCGCTTGCTGGCCGTCAGTTTTAATTATTCATGCTTCAATTCTGATAAATAAAGGGTTACTTTGTCAAATTTGGATCGCGGATTAAAAGCAAATCCCACAATTTTAGAGCCGTTATTTCCTCTTGCACTGTGGACCAATGTAGTTATGACACTTTCTAATGTGAGACTGGGTTAAACTCGACACCAGGCTGGACTGTGAACTAAATAAATGAAATAAAATGAGAGTTTTGTTCAGCCGGCCTGATTAAATCCTTGAAGCGCACAAGTGAATGTGCGTTTGTCAGCATTCTGTGTGCTGTAGGGTGTTAGAAACTGCAGAAACACGGCTGTATAATTTGCAAAAAACACAGAGCCCCTAATTTGTTGTCCGATCATATTTTATGCGTTTTGACATACAATTTAGCTTTGAGCACATTGTTAGAGCTTTATTATGCTGCTGCTTTCTCTACAGAAGCTTTGGGAGATATGGTTATATGAAACCCCCCTCGTGCTATGTGCGAGAAAAAAAAAATAAAAAAATCTCTCAAAGATCACAAATTAGGCCCCTAGATGACCCATTTCGAGCAGAAATAAATTGACACGATGAATTATTCCATTCAGCCTTGTGGCCTCTATAACGGGAAGGGGACTTGGAACAGAGGATAAATCAGGACACTCATTCCTCGCTCCTCTCATTTATTCGATCAAAGACATTTAGGCAGATTTGCCCCTTTTGCCCAATTTATTCTGTGATTTCTTACCCTCTTATTTTGAGGACGTGGTGAGAAAAAAAGAGGATGTGAGTTTGGAGAGAAATTGGCTGCTACGTTTCCGGAGATAATGAGACGCGAGGATAATCTGTCAGAATCGATTTAATTCTTGGTGTAAGTTGTGAGGGAACGTGTCCTTTTTTTCTTCCTTTCTTTTTGGAAAAAGACGCTCACGGACCTCGGCCCCCCCCCCAAATAAATCACTGACAGCTCCCAGCAATAAAGGAAGGAGGGAACAGTGAGAATGAAATGACGGTTGACTGTAGAGGGAGGGGAAGGGAGAGGCAGAGAGATGGAGGGAGGGGAAAAAAAAAATGCAGTAAAAGGAAAACAGCACCATCTGGCCTCCTCTGAAAAGCCAACTGTATAACCTATATACATATGCTAATTTTCATAAAACAGTCCGAGCCTGTTTATCAATGTTACGGCTCCCCTAAAAATCACAGTCACGGCCATTTTACTTATAACTGCATTTGAGGAGAGATACTACACGGTCTTATTGTCACCGTGCAGGATGATCCGCCGGGCTGCCACACATCAAAGACAATACAGCAAAATGAGATGGCTCCTGACAAATACTGCGCTGAGCCCGACTCCGCTGTCAAATCCACAGGGCCCACGGGGGATATGGTTACTGTCACCTGTGGGTTAAAGCCTCCGCGCTCGTTTGATGTCTGAATATCAGGTTATTTGATACGCCGCCGCTCTTTCAAGTCCGCCTTGACAGGACAGGACTGCAAGCAGATTTCCCACAAGGACTTTAACTGCTCAGCAGAGAGACGGACAGACATCGCGCCCATCAAAAGCCGGGCTCTCCTCTCTGGCCCCTCAGCGAGCCTCACCGGGGCCGCAGATGCGTTTCCTTTTGATCTGGCGCCTTCTAGTGGAGGTTGTCAGGGATTACAGGGTTTCTCCTGTTTATTTGTCTGTTTTAAGTGATTGTTGTGTGCTTTTGTTTTGTTCCATCCACAGTGACAATGGTGTTGTTTCTGATCGGGATCACCATCGCCGTGAACAATTCATCTCACGAGAACCAAACGGCAGGTAATTGTTGCAACGACTGAAAAGAAACGATCCCGCACACTGTGAGATGACGAGGAAAAAGAGGAAATAACATATTTTTCTGCACACAGATGAAAAGTTGGATTTATTAGCATGAACCAATCTCACTTTATTCACTTCAGTACACTCAGGGATTATGCTGCTGCAGCCTGCACCTTATGGTACAGTAGCAGCTAATATTTGAAAGCTTTGATGTGCAACTGATGTTATTGAGACAGATCGGTGACTTTATCACTCTTCTGTACTTGTGCTCAAAGGTTGCAGTGGTATGCTATGGTTATTTGCTTGTCTGCAGTTGGTAAAAATATATCAAGTCTCATGTTTGTCAGGCAAAAGTCCTATTTGAGTATATGTAATGTTAAAATGCTACAATGTTGAAAGTCTTGAAGTGTCTCATATGAAATGTACTGTAGTATCAAAAGTAGTTTTCTGGCAGTACATTTACTCAAGTATCAAAGCTGTGAGTAAAAGTAAAATACAGACATATTTACATAAGCACACTGTGTAGTTTAGGTCAGATGATTTTTTCTAATTATCAGAATCTTTGCTTTTTTAAGTCTGATTGCCAATAAAATAAATGAATTTAAAAAATGTGCAACTTTGGCTCTGATGCAACATGTAATGTGCAAAGTAACTTGTGAGTAAAGTTATCAAATAGATGTGGAGTGGAAGTCTAAAGGCAGAAAATGGAAATAATCCTTACCATTTCCAACAATATTAATATAAAAAGTAGAAGTACGTCAAAATTGTAGTTAAGTAAGGACTTGAGTAAATGTACTTAGTTACATTCTATCACAGATGGTAAGCTTATTATCCCAAGGATCGGCCACAGGGGAACCAGCGAGCCTGGCTCAGTCCAAAGGTAAAAAATCTGCCGACAAGCTCAGCAGATACAATAACAAGATATATTTTGTAACGATGGAAGAGAAACAAGATGTAATGTGTTTATTAATGAGCCTTGAAGGTGCTGCAAGGCAGCTTTTCTTCCTTTGGACAAAGCCAGACTTACTGCTTCCTCCTGTTTCCAGTCTTTGTGCCAAGCTCAGCTAACCAGCTCCCGAGTTTCATATTTCATGGACAGATGGCAAGAAAGTGATTGTGAATATTTCCCAAAATTGTCAAACAACTCCTTTTTAAATCAAAACATGTAGGAAAAAAAGTTCTAACTTCCTGGACTCACATTCAGTTTGTTAGAGGTCCTCTTTGGACACACGACTTAAAAACCACACTCTCTTTTAAACTGTGAAAATGTCTTTACTGTCACGCCTCGGACATTGAGCGCTTTATCTATCATTTCTGTAGGAAACCCCACAAATCAGGGTGCTCATGTGCTGCCCTCGACGCTGGTCATATCCCTGCTCCTCATCATCGTCGTCCTGCTGACGATCTACTGTCTGAGGTCTGTCTGTCTTTTGTCCCTCGCTCCCTTTTAGCGTGTGTGTGTGTGTGCGTGCGTGTGTGTGTGTGTGTGTGTGTGTGTGTGTGTGTGCGTGTGCGTGTGTGTGTGTGTGTGTGTGTGCATGAGAGTGAGTGTGAGTGTGTCAGGTCAGGGCATCAGGGTGGGGGTGGTTTGGAAACAGGCGGTAAAGAGTGCCTTGTGGGTAAACAGCTGCACCTCAAGCAGGACAGCACACGGCTCAGGTCAGGTCAGGCCACAGACGCTCATTCACTGACCGGGCTGACGGCAGCATGAGGAGGAACAGCTTGGCCTCTCTCAGATGGTTGATATTGGTTTTTGGTGCTTGTTTTGATTGCCTGCCTTATATGTTCAACGGCCCTGTGCTGAGATCTGGGTCACGTTCTTTAATACAGATACCTGCCCTTTTATCACCTCTGATTGTTTTTTTTTGTCCTCCTCTTCCTCGCTCTCTGTCGTCACCGCAGGTTCAAAAACCACAGGAAAGCTCTCGTTACCTCGGTGGATAAAAAGATTCCAAATGGCTTCATGGAGGAACAAGGTACCGTTGTGCTGTACTCAATATAACTGCCAGTGCATGAAGATATAATTCAGCCTTTTACTTTTTATGCCTTTTTTTTTTTTTTTTTTTTTTTTTTTTTGAAGTTTTTT
>OMLP01013118.1:0-14799 GCA_900302685.1 Spondyliosoma cantharus | reverse complement strand
CTTTAGCTCGTGTTTCCATTCATGGTGTATTTCTATTCTACTTTGCACGGAGCATCTGTAACCAAAACAATTCCCCCCCGGGGATTAATAAATTATTCTGGTTCTGATCCTGAAGCCAGGTACCTGGTGTTTAGCACAGTTCAAACACAAGTCTTGAGAGATGGCAGTTAATTACTGTGCTGTTGCAAATAGAGTGAACTCAAACTTTCTTTGTTCACTGATAATAGTCCTCCTCCATCGATCATCTGGAGCATGCTAAGAAAACTCACGAGGCTGCTCAAGTGGTGAAGAAAAAGACTGCCAGCCGTCAACCAACCAAAAGCTATGTGAAGCTGGAGAGAAAACATTGTAGAAACCCGTCAGAGTTGGCGTCAGAGCCGCCACCCACTTCCAAGGTAGAGGTGTCTGAGTTTATATCCCCTGTTATCCTTACTTTCTGTTCTGCATGCCATAACGCTTCTGTACATCTGAATATATCAGTATATCAGGAAGCATATCCACATCAACACGTTCTCATGCTGTGATCACTTAATTAGTAGCTTGCTCTGTTACTACTGTGAGAGTCTGTTTGCTTGCATGTTTTTCTGCTGCACAGGTGTAATATTCAGACCAGGCACACCATTTATTTTATGTGACTTTGGTTTAGACATCCATAGTGATAAATCGCTAGGGAGGATGTATTAGATGGCGACAACGAAGATTTTAACAAGTGTGAAGAGACTAAATCACAATGTTTGTTAACAGTAACTTACGGGTAGAAAATCCCTGCATCAGACATTAGCTTACACACTATTTTTTCTCTCACTATATTTAGGTTGGCTGGTGAAGAAAATTACAGCTTGAAATGATCCAAAACTAGCAGTTAGTCTGAGATGTCGCTGTTGTTTATATATATCAGCAGCGCTAGCAAAGCAACAAAGAACATGAAATAAGCACAGCAGAAACATCAGAAAAGTCGGATCAATATATTTAACTATAAATATTCACAGGTTACAGATGTAATGCTTGAAATGACAACAAAATAAACAGGTTTGCTGATTTCACCTGTCTCAACAATACATATGAACCGCCCCCGTTTCTACCTGGAAGTGATGTTGTGGTTAGCGCGATGTCGTGGTGATTTGATCTATATAATTAATAAGAGCTCATAGTGCTCACAACTCTACAGATGGATGCAGTTCTTCTCCAGGCATCATATATTGTTTTCAGAGCAACATGGGTAGAAATCAAATAGTCTTGTGGCTGGCAAATTCAGCTACACGTAACTTTTCTCAGCTGTAAAGCTTGTTAACAAGGCCACACATCATCTACCTGACTGAGCTCTGTGGAATATGCAAAACTTCTGGTTAGTTGCTGATTATGTTGTGTACAGTGTGAAAGGATAATATAATTTTTTGATTGTGGCCAAATTGATAATCATTTTGGAATCATAGTTTGTATTAATAATAATTACATTTTCTTTTTGGTCTGTCTGCCAACAGAAATGTTTTGTTGGCCAACAGGGGAGAATTGAGAAGACCTATTTAGAGGTTCCTCAGGTAAAGAAGAGAAACAGCACCTCGTCCAGGAGACAGGACAACAACAAGCTGTCATATCTGAATAACCTGTCTGATCTCAAGGTTGGAGACCAGAATTGAGCACATCTGGTGATACTAGATTTATTGTATTGATTGATTGTTAATGGTCCCATTTGGAAAAGTCAGGTTAAGTTCTGCAGAGACTCGGCAAAACTCTGCATAAAGAAAACCCCAGTTGGTGAAAAACATTATAGCATTTATGAATAGCTGGTTAGATTACAATCATTGTTCCCAAACATCCATCTAGATACAGCATACATTTAACAACGAAAGTGTATGTTGTGTTGTCTTAAGTGTAGTAAACTGGCAATGAGCAATGGTCTTGAAAGTGAATGGGTTGATCATATATAACAGAAACACTGTGTTTTTCAGCAGCAGAGGCCTGAGAAAGTTGTTCCAGAAACTTCAAACTTCTATAAGAGAAATGCCTCCCCTGCCCAAGAACAGATGAAAGCATTGAAGGATCCCTGGGCTGCGCGCCAGACCTCTTTCTGTCCGTGCCCTCCTTCCATCGAGAGGATGAGATGTAAGACTGTGGAAAGCCACTTGCTGACATCAGAGTTGGATAACAGTCATTTGACTCCTTTGACATCAGCTAATTTCCATTAGATATTTCATGCTGTATCAAATGGTTTGTTAATTCCACCACAGTGGCCACATCTTTTTGCCACTTATGGCTCCTAAACTTGTTTCAAGTCACTGACGAACATTGCTTTTGCTCAAATCGCTTAAGTAAAGTAGATTGTGGAGCAACATGATGTTTAGTTTTCACTTAATTCAGCGTCACTGCATGTTTATTTAACTAGGTCAAGAGTGAATGAAGGCACCCATCTTTGGAGATTGTTCAGACTGACCCAGGGCCTTCATTTCAGTGAAGTCATTGTGTTCACAAATTATTTTAATTTGAAGGGCAAAAAGAAGATTCAAAATGGTCAAATTTATAGAACATTGTTCACCAAAACCCAAATTGTACTTTCTTTACTTGACCTGCTCAGTTTCAGTTATGAGATACTTTGTATTAACCGCTGTAAAGTGTTAAAACTGTTTTAATTTACGTTTTCAATAGATGTGTTTTCGCTCTCACTGCCTTTTTGAAGAAAGTTTTAAGGCTGTTACATAAATGACCCTCTTGCTCTCCAACCTCTTCACTGTAAATTGATATTTGGAAAAGCATGTATATATTGACCTTCTATTCTCTGTCATACTTCTGAGGCCAGCTGTTTGAACATCTGTGCTTATTTTGGACCCTCACAGCTGCTGAGAGGTCAGCCCCAACCTTGGGTTTGACCTGCTCCCCTCTCCTCACCCCGCGGGGATCCCCACTCCCTGCCTCCCCCGAACCTCCCTGCGTGGACACCCCCTCGCCAATCCTGCTGCTACCCAAACCTCGCTCTACAGTCAGCAGCAAAGGACACTTCAAGCCCTCCTCTTTCTACAGTGCAAAAAAGAAGCACAGCTCAACCGAAACTCAATCCATCCAGTCTGGCCCCTCTTTCCCCTCACTGACCCCTGTTGGTCAAACTCTAGCTGGACCTAGTGCAGAAGAGGTAAAACAGCACCTCTCTGACACCTTACGTGGGTCTTATCGTCATGTGTGGATGTGTGCTAAAGGTCACAACAACATTCAGAGATTTCAAGTGTAGCATAATACCGCATGGATCCCTTTCACCCCAATCTGGGCTGTGTACCGAGAATCTTACGGACTTGGGACTTCTTCAGTTCTAGCGACTGGTGGGGAGTTCCCTGGTATTTAACATCTTTGAGTGATTCACACACCTTTACACTTCTTGTAAGTCATTGACGTCACTCAGCAGTCATGTGAGAATGACTGGAGTGATCTGAATGGAGCTGTGACTTATTAGGTGACTGAAGGCCCTTATAAACAGTAACGTAGAATGTAAAGACTAAACATTGCTGGCTGAAATTCCCATACCAGCTGAGGAAACATGGTGTAAAGGACTGTTTTAGAGTTTTGAGTTTTTTCTTGAAGCTGTTATTTGTCATATTGAGTCTCAAACTGCTCCACCCTCAACTTCCCACAGTTGTCAAGTAGCCATTCACAGGGGTTAATGTGTGTAACTCTGAGTCTAAATTCAACTTTCCCTGATATATACATTATGTAATTATGTAGATAATGACTGATTAAGTACCATGATTGAAATGACCTAAATAACTCCAGTCAGAGCAGATAATAGCACTCCAACACTTCATCCGTGCCTCTTTAATACATCGTAGAAAATGTCTTGTATCATTTTACTGTCACTAATCCATGACAAACATGGTGATTAGATACCCACTAAATCACTTGCCATATTTCCTCTTGTCCATCATTTTCTCATCACTTTCTGTCCCTCTTTTTTCATGTTTTCATCCCAGCAGCCCTCACCACTTCCATCTCCACTGTCTCTGCCCACTGTGCCCCTGTTGACATCTACACTGCTTGAGCTGGACAAGGTGTCCCTGCCCTCTCCTTCTCAGTCGCCATTCCCTGAGGACACCGACAACCATGGCCGCCATTATGGTTTTAGCAAAATCTCCTCAGTATCGCAGGTTTCGCTGAGCTTGTCATCCACCAAGTCATCAGTAGTCAGTATAGGAATTAAGGACAGCCCCACTGCTGTCTCATCTATCAAAGCAGAGGTAGGATTTAACCACACTTGTGATGTCTTATGATCAATTGATTGTAACTGATGGATGGATGAGAGCACTCAAAGAGCATTAATGAGGAACTGCGTAACTTTTAAATAGCTGTAGCCACCAAACAAACAACTAATGCATTACTGTCCATCCTGACAGAAATCACCACCTTCAGACGGAGACACACAGCATGCACAGCAGATTCATATCTCAGGTAAAATATCTTTCATGTTCATATAGATTGCTAGCTTTCTACTGTCTAAAACCAAAGCTACCTCAGCTCTTCCCATAGATAATGTTACAATAGTGTGAATAGTCCAAATTACCCCAAATGGGTTCCAGAGTCAAATCACAGATCTGTTGTAGAGGAAATCATTGAGTTAAGAAACATTTGTGTAATAGAAAATATATCTTCTGGTTCTTGTTTCAGGACCCAGTCGCAAGCGATGCATCTCCTCATCCAGCAATTTCAAGGAAGATGAAAAGGAAGAAAGGAAGAAAAGCAAAATGAGGGGGCAGCGTTCGCCTCGGATGAAACCCAGGAAGTTGTTCAAGTCCTGTAAGACATGTTAGTGGTACTACAAACATCATTCTAAAAATTCTTTCATTTAAAACAGTACAAAGGCACCCTTTTTTTTCCAGTTTTGCTCAGCATCGCATTCAGTGTCAGATGGTCTGTCAAGGAACAGTTCAAATTCCAAAAGCACAAAGATTAATTTGATACAGAATAAAAGGCATGTGAGGTACATTTTTTACATATTAGATTGTATTCAACAACCAATAGAAACTAATTTCTTGAAGTGGAGTAAGAACATGTTTTTTTATGGTCGGCCTTGTTGAGATGCGCATGCAGCCTTCTTTATAATTTTGGAATGAAAATCATATTTGCAACCTGTATAATTCAAATGATACATTTGTTTTGGTAATCAAACAAATTCGACTCTCTGACATTATTTCCCTTAACGGAGCATTGGATGTGCCTGTCTTACAGTCGTTGAAGTGTCTGCTGACAGCCAGGTGTTGTCTTCTTCCCACACCGTGAGCTCCAGTCACTGGGAGGTTGATGTCGGGGATGAAGACATGGACATGGATGAGGATTCAGAGTGGCCAAAACATGCTGTAAACCCAAGTAACCTGTGCCAGCAGTTCAGCTCTGATCTAAAGAAGAAGTTCGAGGTTGGACACACATACAACACACATTTAGATAATCACCATGGCAAGAGAGTGCTGACACACAACAGTATTAAAAGGGTACTCAACAATAATGAAACATCATGTTTTGTATGGGGTATGGTACCCATGTGTGACTTTAAACTTAATGTATTCTCACAACTCCTCTTGAGCACATCAAATCTCATGTGAGCTTTTTTCTCATAATCTTAACCCACTGTAATGTTGAATATGATGGCCTTACTGAACCACTGTCTATTAAATGTGTTTGTAGAACCGTTATAGGATGATGGAGGTTTATAACAAGCAGTCTTTGAAGACCGTGCAGCAACATGTCTCCTCGCTCAACATGCAAGTTACCAAATACAGGTCAGTTAGTATGTACCGGTAATTGATGTACACATTTGACTTTTGTTTCCCATTAATATAGCTTAATTTGATGGCTGCTTACCCTACAATGCGTGTGGCGAGAGAACGACTGCACAATCCACAGTCAGGAGTCAGTGTTCTAAGTTTACTCAGATAGTACATGAGTACTACACTCTTTAGTGTTCAATGTCCTCTCTGCAATCTGAAAACACTCAACTTTTTGTTAGCTTTTCATTTGAGATTTCCACTTTGCTGGTTCACTCTCTCTCCTCTTCTCTACAGAACTCAGAGGCTTGAACGGGTTCAGGAGGTTCTCTCAGAAGAGCTCTGCAAATTGGAGCAGGATGACACTGTGCTGAAAAACATGGAGAAAGACCTGGCTGTATGTAACTCTGTCTTAGTCTCTCTCTCCCTCTTAAAATGTCTTTCTAATGCACACACCCTCTTATGGTGTAACCTTTCGGGGGAGAATGTGAAAAGTAATATCATTCAAAACAGAATATACAATCATAGAATATTCTGAATGAGACTTACGTAAACTAAATATGATCTGCTCTTCACCCTGATTTGACCTTATAAAAGTTTGGTTTCCGTCCCCCAACAGATGTACTGGAAAAAGCAGAGCGTGGCGTTCCATGCTTACAAGGAGCAGAAAATCAGGAGGTGAAATTTAGGATTGTGTGTGTGTGTGTGTGTGTGTGTGTGTGTGTGTGTGTGTGTGTGTGTGTGAGAACACTGAAAGAGACATGTTGTTAGTTTTATGATGTTTTCCTACCACACTCCCATCAATGCTGTTGCCACAGGCTTAAACCCATATGCTTCAGAAAAGGTTGAATAAAACACTTGTTTATTCACCGAAGCATGGATTAAAAGGATTTAGCAGAAAATAAGTTTTTTCTCAGGCTTATCATCATAAGTGCTTCTTCATATGACTAAACTGAATTCACTGATGTTTATTCAGCAGGCTTTTTCCTACCAGGGCCGCTAAGGGCCATCCTATCTTGACAAAATATAATAAGGTTATTGTTGCTTTAAAAAAAGGAACGAATGGCCATGATTTTCCTGTTTAATTTAGAGCAACCAAATTTAGAAATGAATCGATCTACTTTTTTCCAGTTCTAAACCGATATCTGATTTTGGATATCTACTGATACCAATACAAGTTGCTGTCTGGCTTTTCTGTGTTTTATTGAAACACAGAAAAGCCAGACAGCAACTTGTATTCCTGTACAATTTCTCCAGTTATTATTATTAGCACTCTCAGTTACAGACACATGTTAGATTACAGCAGGGTCCTGGTCCAGTGGCCTCACCTTCATGTCAAACTCACAGAACTCTAGAAGACGAAAAATAAGCGGACTACTGGATATCTGTGTAGAACTGTTGCTAAGTAAAGGAATAGTGTACCCACAGGTGAAAGTTTGTCATGCAGGTGGAAAGTGAGAGCAAGTTTTTTAGTCCTCAAAACATTTCTGGAGGTTCACAGCAAAGCAGTGTTGTGGCATTGTCCTCAACAACTGAAGAAGATGGGAACTTGTTATGAAATGTGAAACAAAACAAATGAAAACATGAAATGACTCCAAAAAGCTCATGACCTGAAAAGGTTGTTATTTTACACTTAAAACAAGTCATCGTCTATTTCAGTTGTTTAAGAGAATGGTGCTTAAATGCTGTTCTGCTGTGAAGCTGCAGAAATATTATGTGGACCACAAAACTTCACCCGACTTTTCCATCAGGATGCGGGTGAGTAGGGGGTGAACTGTTCCTTTAAATGTTTAATTTGTGCTACAACACTTTGGCTATGGGCTTAAAATTTAATTACTATATTTTTTTAATTGTATTCATAATTCAGAAAAACATACCATGGAATGGATCTGTGAGGTCAGCCCAACATCTTATGAGGGAATTGCGTCAGTTTCGGGACCCAATTACAACATTGGATCAATTCTGTCGCAGCTCTATCCAAATCCATCAACATGCCTCACCTCTCTCAATGATATGAGCAGCGTCCTGTCATACACGCTAATGTGTATGCTAAAGTTTTTGAGTTGACCCCATTTGTTGCTTCCTTCGTCTGTATACAGTATAAAAACACTATGTATATTATCCTGCTTCATCGATTCAGAGTGTTTGCTGTTAAGATGGGTGCGCTGTGGCTTATTTTTGCCCATACAGTACGGATTTTATGCAGCATGGTTACAGGACGTGACGAGGCGAGGCCTTCCATAACACTGAATTTTGTCAACGTCTTTATTTCTTTGTCATCCTGCTGGGTAGCTCCATCTGGACCAAAATGCACAAATCTGTAGAATTGTTATTTCAGATCCATGCTTCCATACGCAGACTTCCTTGTAGGTGTTCTGCTTTATAAGACTTAGAAATGTGTTTTTTTGTGTTTCTGGATCACTGACATCTTCTGAATTAGGTTAGTGTGGACTTTCAAGTTGATGAAGTGCACTTTTTAATCTAACAATTAACAATGTGCATTCATGTTTTCAGTGTTTTCCCTTGAACCCACGCTATCTTTACATTTCCATTACCTTTGCCTTGTGTGTCCTCCCACAATCTTCGGCTGCGTGACTTTCTGTCTCCTTCCCTCCAGAAACGAGACCCTGTCCACAGCCCTCCAGAGTAACGTGTGTCACAGCGTGGAGTATGAGGAGAGACTATTCACGTCCCAGGTCTGATCCTCAAGCCTAAGCTTCACAGCTGACATCTAATGTGTTGTCATATTGTTGCCCAAGTGTTAGACTTCTAATTAGCTGTGTTAATACAGAGCTCAGGAAGATCAGAATGAAGAATATTCATTCACCTTTCATCTGTTTTTAAAAACTAGAACATGTCACCTCTGCCTGTCAACCTGTCTGTCCAATTGGTTTTTCGCTGAGTGTCCTTTACAACATTTTGCTTATCTCATTTTCTCATGTGTCAACTCATTCCCTTTTACCGCTTGTCCTGACTGTGTCATCTACAATGTTTCCACCACTCAAACCCTGCTGCTCTGCCTGTTGTTCACAGATGTGCCTGATAAGAAAAGACATGAAGTCAGTCCAGGACAGACTCCTTAGTCAGATGGTGAGTAGACATGACACACAGGTCAGCGTGGATTAGAGCAGAAAAATCAGGCTGATTTTCATTTCTGTGTTTCATTTAGTGTCCTTCACTCTGTCAGCAGAACAAAAATCCCGTACTTTCCTTTGAAAGCTTGGACGGAGCATACAGTACAGTGTTGAGAGAAAGTGTTCGCTCTGAAAATAGTTTCTTTTCCTGAATGTTTCTTTTTGTGCTTGTGTACTTTTTTGTAGCAAGAGGGGGAGATTCGGAGTGTGAAGAGCAATCTGCATGCTTTGTTTTTCCCCTGATGGAGCCAGGTTTCAGCTGAGGTCAGCTGAACAAACTCCTGCCAAAGGTCTCTGCACTATAAACAAGGTTGTGTATTTCACCATACTGTGCACACTGCACTGTGTACTTCAGCTCTGCTGATTTCATTTCAAAGTGTTTGCCTCAAGTGTTGGTTTTTCTAGGTTCTGCATTTATTTCATGTTTATTCTGACCTGGATGTGTGGTTGCTATTTGTTTTTAATAGTTATTCTGATATTTATTATCTGATGAAATCTATAAATTCAAATATTTTTAGTGTTCTTTCAAAATAAGTACAGATAATATTAGCTTTCCATGCCTTACATTTTCTTGGCTCCGTGATGTTTTTATTATAAGTTTCTGATTTATTCATGTAGGTTAGTTAAGTTGAAAAACGAAATATTTGAAATGTTAAATATATCACCTGTGTTTAAATAACCTCTTTTAACTGATTGAATAAACGGTTTGAAAAATGAGAAAAGCCATTCTTAAAAAAGACCTTGTATTTTGAAGACAAGTAGTGCTTACAAAGGTTATTTCTCTTTTCAGTGAAGACATTGACGGTCTCATTCAGATTGACATACTGTATGTACAGTTAATATCAAATTCATCCCCGAACACCACCTTCCCCAGACTGCACAGTCTTTACACAGTCCAAGTGACACATTATTCATCAGTTAAGAAAAGGTGAAGCTGGTCACATGCACAACTTCCTCCCACTACACGGATTCACACAGCCTTGTCAAAGGAGTCCATGAAATAGTACAAAAAAACAACACTGACTGAATGACAAGATTGTTTTTTTTTTTTCTCCCTCCGCTCTCATCCTGAGAGTCAGAGGCTCCACCAAAGTCCTCTTCCACCAGCCAGCTTCCATGTGGCGACGTTCAGTAGTCTCCAGGACACACTGCCGCAAACATTACCGTCATCTTCTCTCCCACACCCGCGCACTCACACCGCTGATGTGATAGTCGAGGGTGCTGGAAGAATGCTAAAGACTCGCTGAAGACGAAGAGGCTCCAGGCTCTTTGAACTGTCACCGCTGAGCAGCTTCTAGCAGCTTCAGAAAAATTCTCAGCTCAGCATTTCTTCACAGAAGAAACTCCCTGCTTTCATGGTCGGTGGAACCTGCAGAGAAGGAACATGAGGAAAGAGACCGTGTGAGGGGGGAGAAGTACAAACCGTGAGAGCAGAGGGTGCCTTTGTCATCAGCTACGAATGTGGCTATTAATCAGTTCTGTGGAGCTATTTTTAGCACAGCCATTAAATGCGTTGAGGGGGCTGGAGACGTACTCGCATCCAATCCTCCCTCTGGGTCACTGTTACAACTCACAACAAGGACCCCCGCTTTTCCAAACAAGCTTAGCCAAGGACGCCGTTCCATTTTATCATTTCTCCCCGCATGGCAGTACAAGCTCTCCAGAGGACAACCTCCCCCGCCTACCCCCATTTAGAAACACTCCCATCTATCTTTAGCTCCTCGGTGATGTATGGATGAGCGAGGAGAGCTATATTTAGACCGCTGCTGCCAAGAATACAGTATGCATGCATTTTCCAAACACACAATACACACATGCCCTCAGAATACTGACCTCGTTAGGTGTTTGCTTGAGGCGTGCACTTCCATCTCGGTGCTTTTAAACTCATTCAGCTCTTTTCGGATTGCAGCCTGTTGAGAAGAGGGGAAAAGCAGCATTAGTGTGTCCCTAAGTACATCCTAAGCCATCACGGCACTGCAACCTTTGAACAGCAAAGTGACAGCAGGAGAAAGAGATAACACAATCAGCCTAAAAAAAAAATAAAGAGAACCAGGGATTTGGGGAAGATAAGCTGATAACAGCTACATGCAATGGGAATAGTCTTGATGAGCAATAGATCGCAGAATTTGGGGGAATTTTGTTATCAGACTTACCCAAATAGTGAAGTGTTAGTGATAAGTCAGGCCATGACTGATTCACCGGGTCATAAAGGCAAAAGATTATTTTTATTTATTTATTAATTTATCGATTATTTTCTCATTTTAGTTGATTTGTCTGTAGATTTGTTTGTAGATGATGATGTTGATCAGATCATCAAGACATTTAGCTCACTGTCCTAGAGGAGTAAAGAAACCAGGAAATATTCACATTTACACATCTGGAATCAGAGAATTTCGTCCTGTCTTCTCCCAAACGAAACGCTCAAACAGATTAATCGATTATCGAAATAGTTGATGATGAATTTAGTGGTTGACGCCCAATCGATTAATCGCTGCAGCTCAAATAAAAGTTCCTTCATGAACACCCACCTTGTCAGCTGCCGAGAGCCGAGTCCAGGGCTTGTCTGCTCTCCTGTCGTAGTCCTGAGCTTTGGCCACCTCCACATAATCACTGAAGCGGATCAGAATCTTTCTGTCTCGTAGCTCATCTACTGTGGGCCGCTGGTTGAGCTGGAAACACACGAGAAATTAAACATTTAGAGCCGGCTGCTATACAGTGGGAACTAGGTCTGTGTTCGGCTGATATTGTCGTGGGTGTTCGTTATCATAAGACACGAGTGCTTTTAAAATCGATGGAAAATGTGTACCTTTCTGTTTAACCGCTGCTTGATCTCCCTCCTCTCCTCCTGCTCTGTCTGGTCGTTCCTCTCTGGGAAAAGAAAACAAGACAACATTTAGACTATAGATCAGCAAGTCCATTTTAGAAAAATAAATAAATGAAAAAATTGTGAGTATCACCATTCAGGTTATTAAACTGATGTAAAGTGTAAACGTCCCTGTACGGACTGAGCTCCTGCAGCTTCAGCAGGTTGTACAGTTGAACAGGAGGGATGTGCACTCATGCGCTCTCCTCTCCTGAATAATGTACCAAACTGGGCGATCTGTGCTATTATTAATGCACCATCCTGCCCTGTTTTCAGTGTTTTCCATCAGAGATGAATTCAAAAATATATATTTTCTTATTGAATACAGTAGTTTGTAAAAGATGCATCGGTAGTGATTGAACTCACGTTTCAGGATGTTCCGACTCTCCAGCTCCTCCACATTCGGTCTCTGGCTCAGCCTCCTGCGGAGAAACACCAGAACCACGTTTTGAACCATTTTCGTCTCCTCTCGCTGTCCCTGTCCTTGTCTCTGTTCTCTTTAAACCGGCTGTAGTTTCTTCACTGTGCGCGTTCTCGAGAGGAATCCCCTATGTCTCCATCTCGCATCCAAACCGCGGCTGTGTTGCTTCGGCAGAGGCGCTCCCCACATCTGGAATAATAGTCGGAAGAAGCGCGGATTCTCCGGTGCTGGAAGACTTCTACACCAAATTATATGTCGATGTCAAGATGCTGCATCTCAGGTGCAGCTACCCCCGGTGCGTTTTACTGTCCACGGCCGATCCTCTCCGCTAACACTCTCCGTCTCAGACTACAGGCGCTTTTGAACTGGGTCGTGATCGGCTGCCGGGGCGCGACTCCCCTAGTTTCCCTGGTTACTGCATGCATAATTTGGAGGAGGCGGAGCTTCGACGGGCTCCCACTCACGGCATCCCCAACCTCCTGATCTACACTGGGCTACTGGCACACTCATTTCAGTCAGGTTGCACCAGTGCATTTTATTTTTAGTCACGTAACAGACATTTTTTTTTTTTTCTTTAGAGGAGGTGAAATTATCTACCTCAAGCAGTGAGTGAAATAACAGATTGGTAGATTGTTTTTCCTTTTTAATGATCTGATGAAATTCCAACGTCTATTCTTTCTACAATCAAGTTTAAACATTCAGATCACATATCAAATCATATCATCCGCCATATAGATGACAGTATTCCAAAGGCGTCACCTCGCCATCAAAGCATCCGAAAGGTCTCCGAAATCAAATGTTTTTCCCGGAGTCCCCTGCGCGTGTGAACTATTCATACTTTTTTTTGTATAAATAATAAATGTAAGCTGCACAACAGGGCTCAGCTCCAGTAGGCATGCGGCCAACACCCAACAGTACACCCTCCAGAGGTGGAAAGGACAGAGAGGGGCAGAATGCCACCACGCAGCGGGACTCTCTTTATCCCCTCACCCAAGATGACACCGGACACTTTAATGTTCAAAGTTAGGTCACATGTACTGAGACCTGGACACCTACAAAGCACGTGGCCCAGTGTGTGCCACATGGGGAAGATGGGCACAGAATAAGCTCTTAAAATCATTTAAATCTTCTAAACTGTGTTTGTACTATAATTTGTGTCACAACAGATGCCGGCATTTAAACATAGAAGGCATCAGGAGCCTACTCTGCTGCGTTATGTAATAAGTGTTTGTCTGAGGTTTGTTCTCTGCTTCAGAGGAGCAACACTGGCAGAGGAGAGACACTGAATCAGACTTGTAGGTATCTTTACACAATTAATACAGGTCAGCAGCCAGTCTGTGTCAATTACCACTTGCGTGACTAGACATCCAGCAGAGGAATGAGTGCAATAGACTTCCCCGACTCCACAAGCAAAGATTTAAAAAGGACCAGGAACACCAAAGAAAGTTATCTCAAGCACTCTGTGTTTTTCACATAATCAGAACGTGTTTTGATCTTTTTCTGTTTTCATGTGAGTCCTCTTCCTCTGTCTTTGATGAAAAGGGGGAAGCCTTTATAGTTTTTGATCGAATCAGGAGAGCAGAGGAGCCATCACGACCACTCTTCTCTGGCCACACGACTCCTCGCTAAACAAACACAGAGACAAAGTGTTCCCAGAGCTCTCAGGGCGCTATTACATTTTAAACAGATGAAACAGAAAATCACTTCCAAAGCCCCAGTGAATACGACCATCCAGCGTGTTATTGACCCGGTCGCTGAGTTGCTTAGCAACAACACTTGGTATCTTTGAGACAATGCCGTCCTCGCGCAGAAATTCTCGCTTCTCCCTAGCAACACACTAATGTGGATTTCACTATCACACACAGAGCAGAATGTGCTTTACACAGACACTGTGGCTATTTTTAGAATCACGCCACCTTCATTTTTTTTTCAATTCTTGTCAGTGGGCTGAATAAACCAGAGATCAGGGTAAATATTAGACATTATTCTAGTAACACAGTCACGGTTTCTGCTTTGTGAGATAAAAATCACAAAACCTTACTTCTGCCTGCTGCTCTCAGGTGACACGTGAGGGTTTATTTGGGACACCGGTGGAATGCAACCAAGTACTCGAGTCCAAATCCAATATTGTGAGTGTTTTTATGTAGCTCTGTGCGTCTTCTCTACTACATCTCGGAGGGAAGTATAGTAGTTTTTACTCTGATACATTTGTCTGACAACTTTACTGACTTGTTGCTTTCCATGTTATGTTTTTCATACACTTCCTGTCTGGTGAAAATTATATTTTTCAAATGTGGGGATTTCCTCCGCCAAGGAGGTTGTGTTTTCACCTGGGGCCGTTTGTTGGTTGGTTTGTCAGCAGGAATAAACAAAAAACTACCAAACCAATCTACAATCTATCTACGTGACTCAGGCAGAAATGTTCACAGATGAGGTGACGTCTTAAAAGGTTTATTCACGTTCGCAGACTTTCTTACTCTCTGACTCACTCCTGGAAGTTACAGCGACAGGTGACCGAATGAAATGCCCCATTACTTTGAATAAGCAAACTGATTTCTGTGGGTTTGAGCATTGTTGGAAACATTTGGGATGTTGTAATTAACAACATAGATAATGTTACATATTAAATCTTTAAATATACTT
>OMLP01013116.1:0-18490 GCA_900302685.1 Spondyliosoma cantharus | reverse complement strand
ATAAAGAAAAAAAAAATGTATACATTTAGGCAGTACTTATCGTCAAACCAGCCTTGGCATTATATTTGCACATTCATCAGGGGGCGGTACCCATCCAACAGTCTCAGTGCCATAACATTCTCAAGCGGCACATATAGTATTGTGTCGGTGGAATAACAGCGGCATAATAATAGCAGCATACCACTCCAATAACCAGTCCAGGGATCGGTTTATACCACTCTAATAATCTTTATACCAGTCTGAGGATCGGTATAAGCCGCTGAGCAGCAATCGACATACCTTCAGCCACTTTTCGATCTCGGCGTCACTCCAGGTCAAAGTGTCTGCTAACTTTTTAAAAGGACGTATACCTTTAAGCGTATAAAAGGACAGACTTGCATTAGTTCAGACTAATAAACGGGTTGTTTAGCATTAGCTTAACTGACAGTGAACGTTGGGTTTTAACAGCAGTTGGTAACAAGAGAGGAGTATCGGTGGCGTCCTACACTTCCGTTAACCGCACGTTACAAAGTTATCATTAAATGACACATGAAAAATATCCAGACTGTATCACCTTCTGTATCGCCACTCCACCCGCCCGACGTGTTTCAATGAGCGTGTTGTCCAGGTCAAATAATATCGCCTTCACAGCTCTGCCGTCCATTGTCGAAGCACTCCGTTGATTCACCGAAACGCGTCGCGTGTAGTCGCGGAAGTGCTGTCGAGTGAACTGCATGATGGGAGTTGTAGTTGTGATAAGTGCTCAGTACTTGCAAGCTTCATCCTCTAGAGAGCGCCAATAAATAAAAATAGAGTTAGATTCTTTTCCCAGTGAGCTCTCTGCACCTGCTCTAGTTATAATAAATCATTAAAATGATTTAGGGTCAAACCCTTTGTATGCCATGAACATTAAGTTAAGGCATGGACTCTCTCCCCAGACCCTTGAAAAAAAAAAAACTACAATTAGGCCTAAATAAGCAGGGATACTATGGCTGCACACATGTTACTGCTTTATAAAATGCTTAAAATATTAACATGCATCATAGCTAGTGCAGTAGTAGAGATAACACAATAAAATGATCTTATGAAAGCAATTACCTTTGTTAGCAGAAATGGCCAAAATGGATTGGTTTGCCTTATTTGACCCCATTATTACATTGCCTTTCAAGACACTACACACCATTTTACATACAGTCAGGTCCATAAATATTGGGACATCGACACAATTCTCTTCTTTTTGGCTCTATACACCACTGCAATGGATTTGAAATGAAACAAACAAGATGTGCTTTAAGTGCAGACTTTCAGCTTTATTTTGAGGGTATTTACATCCAAATCAGGTGAACGGTGTAGGAATTACAACAGTTTCTATATGTGCCTCCCACTTTTTAGGGGACCAAAAGTAATGGGATAATTGACTAAATACTATTTCCTGGACAGGTGTGGGCTATTCCCTCATTATGTCATCATCAATTAAGCAGGTAAAAGGTCTGGAGTTGATTCCAGGTGTAACATTTGCATTTGGAATCTGTTGCTGTTACCTCTCAATATGAGATCCAAGGAGCTGTCACTGTGCCATCATTAGGCTGAAAAATCAAAACAAACACATCAGCAAAAACATTAGGTGTGGCCAAATCAACTGTTTGGAACATTCTTAAAAAGGGAAAATGCACTGTTGAGCTCAGCAACACCAAAAGACCTGGAAGACCACGGAAAACAACTTCGGTGGACGACAGAAGAATTATTTCCCTGGTGAAGAAAAACCCCTTCACAACAGTTGGCCAAATCAACAACACTCTCCAGGAGGTAGGTGTATGTGTTTCAAAGTCAACAATCAAAAGAAGACTTCACCGGAGTGAATACAGCGGGGTCACCACAAGATGTAAAACATGGGTGAGCCCCAAAAACAGGAAGACCAGATTAGAATTTGCCAAACAACACCTAAAAAAGCCTTTACAGTTCTCGAAGAACATCCTATGGACAGATGAGACCAAGATTAACTTGTACCACAGTGATGGGAAGAGAAGAGTGTGGAGAAGGAAAGGAACTGCTCATGATCCAAAACATACCACCTCATCAGTGAAGCATGGTGGTGGTAGTGTCATGGCATGGGCATGTATGACTGCCAATGGAACTGGTTCCCTTGTATTTATTGATGATGTAACTGCTGACAAAAGCAGCAGGATGAATTCTGAAGTGTTTCGAGCAATAATATCTGCTCAAATTCAGCCAAATGCTTCAGAACTCATTGGACGGCACTTCACAGTGCAGATGGACAATGACCAGAAACATACTGTAAAAGCAACCAAAGACTTTTTTTAAGGCAAATAAGTGGAATGTTATGCAATGGCCAAGTCAATCACCTGACCTGAATCCGATTGAGCATGCCTTTCACTTGCTGAAGACCAAACTTGGGAAAATGCCCTAAGAACAAGCAGGAACTGAAGACCGTTGCAGTAGAGGCCTGGCAGAGCATCACCAGGGATGAAACCCAGCATCTGGTGATGTCTATGACTTCCAGACTTCAGGCTGTAATTGACTGCAAAGGATTTGCAACCACGTATTAAACATTGAAAGTTTGATTTATGATTGTTTAGTTTGTCCCATTACTTTTGGATGTAAATAACCTCAAATTAAAGCTGAAAGTTTGCAGTTAAAGCACATCTTGTTTGTTTCATTTCAAATCCATTGCAGTGGTGTATAGAGCCAAAAAGAAGAGAATTGTGTCGATGTCCCAATATTTATGGACCTGACTGTATGACCAAGTTTTCGATTCGGTGATGACTGAACTGTGGCCACAGCCCGCTCATGCGACACTGCAGGATTATTTTTAGAAAACTGATGTTAATCAAAACAAGCAGGAAGCAATCAGTGTCATCAGTTTTCTAATTAAATGCCCTACGTGACTCTTGACCATACATATTGCCAATTCAAACACATAGTCCATGACACGCACTCTTTCAAAATCAAAACATACCGCACTTCTTATGCAACCTGTCTTTTAACTCGCTCTCTCATCTGGCAACGCGCCAGAGGTTCACACGCAACAGTGTGCAGGCCTGTTGCACCACCTAACCCAATCAGCGATCACAGCGATCCGTTCTCACATTACCTGAGAATGCCTCTGTCTTTAAGAGAAACCTGACCTAATTATTTCAATTACCTCTGACGAAAAAAATGCCAAAGATGAACTGTAAATCAAGAAATGGTGTGAGAAGCCTTAACTGCTATCATCTCTGAGAACAAACAACACCTGCCGCTTGCATGTGAGGAGGAAAATGCTTGTTTAAATGACAGACAGGCAGCAAATGAACTCAAAACTTTTTTTTTCTTCTTTTTTTTCTTTATTGCATTTAACCTTTAAAAGGAAAGCGAACCATAAACCGTGGATGTGTGAGGGGTGAAGTTACAAGTGTTAAGGTGGAATTTCCCCTCTGATGTGGAGAGGAGGGGGAGCAGAAGCGCACTTATTTCCCTAACAGTTGATGTGGGACTCTTCCAAGAAAGGGCAGGCATCTGAAGGACCGTCGAGGCCTGGTGTCTCTTGTCTGCACGACACCATTCCTCTTTTATCTGTGTGGGTGGCCGTGGCTGCGCATAGTCACACACAATCTCCCAGCTAGGAACGATTCCCCCCCACGAAGGCCAATTATTAACAGTGTCGTTCCACCAAACACCTTATACTGCAGCCTCTCCAGAGCAGGAAGGCAACACTTGACTATAGGTGACCTTATTCATCCATTAGTTAAAAGACTTTACCATCACCTATTATGTTCCTGTGACCCTCCCTAGGTTCTTTACAATTGGGGTGTTATCTTGGTCAGCTGTGTTTCTGATCTATATGGGTGTATGTGTGTTGTGTGTGAGCATACAGGTGACACCTTTGCTCCACTTTCATCACTGATTCTAGGTCAGGCCTGGATAGAGTATGGGACACCAACAGAGACAGGATAGTCTTTTTGTTGTTCGTTTTCTCAAACTATAAAAAGAAAGGTCTCAGGAGAGGTTTTTTCCCTTAAATGTTGCATGCTGAGAAGTCTGAAAAGGTGTTTTAATGAGTTGACTGATCTCTGTACAGTATATTCATGGTAAGGAATTCACCTTTACACGTTACATACAAGTATAAATTATAACTTTAAAGGTGCACTATACTACTCATAAAGTCAATGTTTACAATAACTAAAAGGTAATAAAACAAACTCAGAAATAGTTAGTTGATATATGTCCACATAAACAAGCCTTCCTTGAGAGGAATACAGTCTGGAGAACGCTGTTCAAACCTAGAAAGGTAACGACTTAGAAGTGACCTGCAGAACAAAATAAAGCAGTTGGAACACGTGTTTTCATTTGAGTACAGTTTGTTTATTCAATTAATTCAGTCATGAAAAATTAACACTAAGTTTCTGGAGTTTTTTTTGTAGCTCATCATTGTCACTCCTGACCGGAGGCCACCAAATTCATTATCTCCAATCATTTAGCCGCTCTAAAATACTGAACATTCTTCAGATCGGAAATATTTATATTAAATACGCGTACGATGCTTCTGCGATAAGAAAGAGAGCGATGACTGGAACTCAGCTGTCCTTTCTTTGCCATGGTGATCCCATCAAGTTTAGCCTCTGATATGGAGACGCACGTAGATGTGAGATTTTATCGAGGCCAGGGGAATGTATGAACTACAGTCTAAATGGAGAAACACTAGTGTGCCTAATGGCACTTGTCATGGTAACAAAGGGAGTCTGGCAACCTGCACGTACACACAAACAGAAACAACATAATCTGGGGCAGGATGGTGCCTCTTCAGGCCGTTATGCAACGCTCTCCATGATCAAGGAGTGATATGCTTTCTGCAAAGCTTATGTAAATTGTGTTTAAGGGGCCTCCTGCAGCCTCCCTCACATACACATCAGTGTCATTGTCAAATCATAAGTATTTTGTATCAGCCTCCATTGAAACGGTCAATGACAGCTACTCTGAATCAGAAAAAATGTATGTCAACAGAAATTTGCTATTTACTAAATGGACTTTTGTGGACAAATGTTTTGTATGTTGGCTATGCTGAGAAGACAGGACCTCCCAAAGCTGTCTGGCTGGGTGCCTGGGCTTCCACTAGCCCCTGTCTCCGTGCTGATACACCTGAGTTCTCCTGACCGGCCACTGAACCAGCGCAGAAGCAGGGAGGGAGACGAACTATGTGTGGTCACTGGAGTATAGCCCTGACAGCCCGATACCCAGGAAGATCATCCAATCGCACACAGAGAAGCCAGTAATCAGAGGCGAATGTGTGTATGAACTTGAGGGATTTACACCACAGGCACAAAAATCTTCACAGGCACAGTCTGAGTAAGAAAATCTAGGGCTGAATAAGGGCTGGAGTTACCTTGAAGTTCCAGTTTGTAAGAACATTTTGAATCCCACTTCATCCCAAAGCATCAGTATTTTTAACAACACACCATCAAAGGATTAAAAAGGAAAAAAAAGCTGAAAATGTTTTAGGGTAAAATAGAACCTTTCTCTGTTTTCAACACTACAGTCTTTGTGGTTAAAAAAAAAGATTTAAAGGTGCACTGTGTAACTTTTTCAGCCCATCCAGTCAACTGTGAAAACAGTTTCTTATGCCCTCTTTTGACATTTGCTGTGTGTGTGTTGACCTTTTTCTAGTACACTGTTATAGTCCTCTACAATGACAGCTGTTTAATTCTTACATTATTCATCATTTACCTCATGCTACAGCAGGTTCAAAGAAAAAACTCAAGTCATTAAATCAATGACAGATTTCTTAAGCTCCACTATTGATTCACCCTCCGGAATGATCACTCTGTTTTAGTTGGAAGTAAATCAACTACAGAAATGGGGTGAAAACACACTCACAATATATGCTGTATTTGTGACTTCACATTTCAGTTTCAACACTTCTCTGGCACTGTGCTGTTGGCATGTAACTTATTAGAATGTAACACTAGAACAAGTAAACAACCTACGGGAAGTGTGATCTAACAGAAATGTCTCCTAAAGACACATTACATTTCTATATCTAATACTGTATTAATGACAATGTTTCTGCTGTTATAGCTTAAAATCATTGTCTCCTAAAGTTCTAAAATCCACAAATCTCATCACATTTATCAGCCTCTTTGTCATTTTGGCTGAAGGAGAAGTGAAAACTAAATATTTGTTCTTTTTGTGTTTATAGCTTTTTGATACATTTGGGTACCATTTGTGGTGATAGCGTGGAATGACTCAGAGTTAATCCTTTTTCTGTAAAGTTTATAAAGAAACGAGCGACAGACAGTGATATATCAGACTGGGCGATGACTTTCTTATTGAGCTGACTCATCGTGAGGTATGAGTAGCCTGGAGTAAATCGATATGAGTTTGAGTGTATGTGTGTGTGTGTGTGTGATGGCGCTCCACTAACCCAGAGCAGTTACACTACACACTCTACATCACGTCACTGTATCTCAAAGGTGCAATTTTCAGCCTGACTGGATGAGGACGAGATGGGACAGGCTGAGACAGGTGACTGGACAAGGTGTATCAGAGGCTTTGATGCTTCTGCCCGACACACGCAAGGCAAACAAGAGGCACACCATGCGGTTACCAAGCTGTGACCTTGTTGTGGTTATAGTTTTGATCAATGAAATGATGGCTGACACTCTCAAATATATATAGAGAGGAACAAAGTTTCAAGAAGCTGAAATCAGGAAACATAATTTAAATCCAAAAACTTCTTCCTGCGTGATTTTCAAACTGACATCATGGGGTTGTACACATCTTCGGTGGAAAAACCCTCAAGGGACATTTAGAAAGTTGAGACACATCAATTGACAACAGCTTCGCCCCATCATGTGTAAGATGATTACTCATGCAGGGTTGCAAACTGAGCATATCTGACCTGTGGAGGTAAACATAAACTCCCACAAAATGTCTCAACGTGATCAATTGGATTGGGATATGATCTAAACTATGTTCCGCTATAAAAAAAGATTCTGTAAATTGTTTTTTGTGGCTTTCTACAATTGTTGCTTATTTCTCCTACAATTTGGTAACATTTTCTTTTATGGGACTGTTTAAAAAAATTAAAAATAAAATAAATAAATAAGATACTACTACTACTACTACTACTACTACTACTACTACTACTAATAATAATAATAATACAGGTTCTTTTTGCACATTTTGTATTATCATTTTTACCTGTACTATTTACATGTAAGTTAGAGACCATGCTCTGAAAATTTAGTTAGTTCTTTAATTTATTCACATTCTATTTTGTTATTGGAAACTTAATTTTCATAATATAACTTCAACTTAATTCTTTATTACACTTCATACTTGTCTCACCTCAAATTGCACATTTTTTATGTTAAGCTGATCGTCTTGCTGAAAAAATGTTTGGGTTCTTGGCAGTTACAGTGTGCGTGCCACATGTGTTTTTGCAGACGCATAGTGACTTCCTGGTCTGTGTTCATGAGGTTGCCAGGGCAGTCAGGAGACACTCCAGGAAGTCACTAATCCCCACCAAGAAAAAGTCCAGGAAGAAAACCCCCTATATGTTTGAGTACACTGGGTTTTTCTTTTTCAAATGAAGGAAACAAGACATAACTTGTTAAACAGTGAGTTTAAGTCCAAGTTGTTTATGTTTTTTAACTTCTGGACAGAGCCAGGGTAGCTTTTTCCCCTTTTTACAGGAACCTTTCGATGAAACTGAGGGGTAAGGGGACATTATTGGGAAATTATGAAGCTATAAAAGTAAGTATTACAATAAAAAAATATATATATTTACAATATTATTTAGGTAATTATACAAACTCAGAACTATTGATTTTTTTCCATAACTGAGTAAACAAAGCTGTTCTCAGAGGAACATAAAGGCCCCCAGCACACTTTTTGAATCTAGAAAGGTGGCAGGATCCGCCAAATATACACAGCATTAAATGATGTTGTCCTTTTAGCTTAGTTTGTTTATTCAGTCATGAAAGAGAGTTTGTTTAGACATAAAAAAAAACAGCTAATGAAGATCATATTTTCTTCAAATACAGTCAATATGTTTAAGCTTGTGATAGTGAGTCGCTCATATTACTTTGTTCTAAATAGACACTATCCAGAACAGTTGTGCACCACTGGTCACATGGACATTGATATATTAATTGCACCCTAGTCTCCTTGTTTATACCCTGCCATCTGCCCATGGTTTACACTGGATATTTCTGCTGGGTTCTGCTCAAGGATGAGAAAACAAGCCCAATCAAGTCTCCCTTTCCTTGCAGCCCCTGATTGGATCATGATGTGTGATACAGAAATGCAGGGAGCAGAGGGAACAGATGCTGACACTTTCCATCTGAAGGTTTTTTTCCTTCTTTGGGGAGGATTGTTGATGACACGACATGTTCAGTGTCAGTTGCAGAGGTTTAGGAGAGGCTTCCAGATGGAGGGTCTGGTGTTGACGTAGAGGAGACATGACTCCATATGGATTCTGTGCGTCACTCCTGCCCGTCCTTGTATATGGGTTCACTGTGAGATCATCCACCAGTCACGTCAAGACTTTGGCATAAGAGTCAAGCAGGAGAAAAATGTTTTCTCTCTCCAGACAGTACGAAAGAATACTCCACAGCAGTCATTTAAAGAGACAGTCTGTAATTTTTTTCACCTGTTAATGTCCATTTGCCTTCTCTGTATCTCCTCTCAAACTAATGTGGGGAAACACTGCTTGTCAAATAAATCACATGATTTTTAATCAGTGAATCAAATACCTGCCTACTGTTTTGACACACATTCAGTTCCACAAATCTTTGCAGGTAGAGTTGTTGATACAGATGCAGTACAGAACAGTAGGTCCCACGCTGAATCAAGGCTCAGTTTCTGTTCATGGTGCCAAATATTTGAGATGTAGATTGGTACACGCCACTCCAACTGTCACAGACAGACTGCCAAAGCTGGTTTGATCATTTTGTTAGAAATAAACAGAACATAATGATGCTACACCCACATAAAAAACACACAGACATAGCACAGATACAGACACACCCACACACCCACACACCCACACAGACGCTGTTAAGTCCTGTGTACAACACCCGTAACATATTCTCACCATTTGCAATATTCTCTTGCGTAAACAGAATCACAGAACAATAGAAAGATAATTTCATGACAGCGGCATCTGTTTCTTGTTTTGGACAAAAATGTAAAACCCATTAAAACTAATCTTCTAGACATTTGCACAAGTGAATTTGAAGCTATCAAGCTCATGTGATGGCAGGTAAATCACAGTTGTGTTCAAAGGAGTACATTTCAAGATTTTACTTTGATGAAATATTTCTACATTACATTAGATTTTAAACTCTCGCTTGGTGATTGAGTTTTGTGTTTTCCCGTCCAACAAATACAGACCTTCCCACAAGGATTTGATGCAGACAATGCACAAATTGGTGCTTAAAAAACAAAGAATTAAGGGATTGATGCTCAAAGTTTTCTGTCCCCTGTGTGGAAACGAAACCTATATCCTTTGTTGTAGGATTATGCAGCGAATAATGAGCAGGCTCAAACGGAATCTGCTGGATCTGTGATGCTGAAGGAAAATATGCAGGATTCAGCTCAATGTTTCTTTACTTGTAAAGTGATAACCCATCTTCATTTAAGATAACAAAGATTGTTTTTGAGCAAATCAAGTAATCATAATACATTAAAACAACCTAAAGAAGAATTTTCTCTTTTCCACAATATATTTATTTGATACATTTAGCAGATTGTTAATAGGCTATCAAACCAATCAGATACTGTTGTGGGCGGGGCGTTGTGTGAGAGGATGCTGTATTAGAGCCAAAGTAACACATTTTTAAAATTAGTTTATTCTATCAGCAATCTGACAGAAAAATAACTGGAGTTGTCGTCGGACTTCTGTGGTCCCAGATTCCGTGTGGGCCTGGTAATGAGACACATTTTAGATTTAAATCTCAGAAAAAACTGACCCAGACCTCCCTGCCAGCCGAAAACATTGACACAATCAAATTATATAAAGAAAAAAGTGTCTGAAGTTATCTGCAAGGTTGTTTCATAAATAATAATAATAATAATAATAATAATAATGATAATAATCAATTCTCTTGTTAAAATATGAAAAAATTATGCACTTTGGCTATTTTTTCTGATTTTTGGTTCACAGATGTGTATGAGGTTGTGGTAAAGTGGGATAGGCATGGAGTCGAGTTTCTCACGTATCCTTCGCCTCACAGAGTTGGAAAAGTCGGTGCAGATTTGTTCTTTTAGCTGTGACTATATGGATTATGCCATTACATAATTGGATCAAGTGGATTTTGTTTCCACGGTGATGGAAGCAAGCAAACTCCAACCAGTTCCCAATAACACACCACTGCATATACTGTATAATATGAATGACATCAAAGTGGGATATGCAGCACACAACGGGAAGACAAGTAAATGTTTTAGTGCACTTTTAAAGATACTTTTTACATCTAATGACTCAGTGGAAGTAATCAGAGCGGTTGGGGAGTGCGGGTGAATTACATTCCACACTGAACGTTCTGGGGGTCTTTTTGCAGGGCTCTCTCATGAAGCAGGATCCCAGATGCTGATAACGGCTGGTGACAGACAGCCCCCAGGGAGACTGATAGCCGGACCTCTTTTATCTCACCTGGCTGAGGGGTACGGGACCTCTAACCTGGCCCGCCGAGGCTCAAGGGAGCCTTTGTTGTCAGCATGGTGGCGGCAGTGGACAACAGAGAGGCCCTCTCTGTCGGGCAACAGCCTCCTCTACTCATCAGCATTCTGTGCTTTGAGGACACCTGCGTCCCTGGAGAGTCTGTCCATGATGTGGGTAGAGTGGCAGTGTTCATCTGGTGTTACATGGCTGAGGTAGATCAAATGATCAGCCCTGTTATGGCTCACTAAGCTTGCACATCACAATATTGGTAATGATAATAAACTATTAATGCATGTAGTCCCCAAAGCAGAGTGCGCACAAGTCTTATAGGAAGGCATTAAGTGGCGGGAGGAGATAAAAGTAGTAAATAAATGAAAAAGAAACAGCCCCAGACAAACCTGATATGGAAAGATTATACTTGCACCCTTTTAAGCTGAAATCTTCACAGTTGCTGCTAAGATGACATTAGTGCACAAGCTTGAAGATGCATCGAGAGTGAAAATAAAGTCTTTTCAAGTCAGTTTGAGATCTCTGGGCTTCTGGAGACTTGAGCTATATGGAGTCATTTTATTTTTTCTGTGTTTCAAACAAGCTCCCATCTATGTGTTTGCTGCAACATTTGAGAATGTTTTGTAGACTATGAAAACTTCACTTGACTTTACATCGGCATGGGGATTGGGAGACAATGACTAACTTTTCATTTTTGGGCGATCTTCTCCTTTAAAATAATTAGCCGCACTAAGATCATTCAAATCGTATTTATTTATTTATTTATTTTTCAACAATTTGAAACCTAAATTTCATGTTGCTTGTCTTGCATAATTCTGTTTTTAACTGGCTTTGGTCATTTTCCCATAATCCAAACACTGGTGGAGCTCAACAGTATGATGCAAGTCCATTCAAATAAACACAAGATCTCAAAATATGGATACAGTATAACCCACAGAAACTCATTTCTTTCTTTCACAAAGAAATGGTCAATGACAGATTGCAGAAGCTAGTTGAGCAGTGATCAGGCTCTTTATAGTGTAAAAATATATAATGTACATACATTTTGTTTTGCTGCTCATAAATGACAAAAAACATATCAATTATTACTACTTTAAACAAAAGCAAATACAACTTTTACTTAAATTTAGAAAAAACAGTGATGAAATTAAAATTAACCTACACATTAGGAAACATTAGCATAGCTTGCTAACTCTGACCTTTTGCGTGTTGGTGTTGTTCCTAGAAAGTCATACTTAAATGCTGCCCCAGGACCATTGTTGTAACTGACCAATCATGTTTTTTGTAATGTCATAGCTTTGTGACCCAGGAAAAAGACTGGAAAAATACATGAATGGGAGAAGTAATTGTTTCAAAACACACAGTTAACATTGTGAAAAGGTGTATTCTAATGCAAATCATCTTCTCCGAAAAGCACTTTTGTTAACTTAACCTTACCAAACTGTAACAGAAAACTTATAGTAAAAAACAGTATGTTAACTTAGTGTAAAAATAGGTTCACAGTGTTGCTCCACATTTGAAACAAACCCTGCACCTTCCTGAGTGAGAGTCTTGTGTTTAAGCCATTCAGCAACAACAGCTTGTTCTGAACATGGACTTTGTCTAATGATTGTTCAGTTGCGATGACAGTCCTGGAACAACATCAATAATAATGTTGTAGGAACAACAACAACCTTCATGGTCATTGAGAGCTGATATCACCTAAGATTAATATTTCTAGTTTAGAGTACACAACATTTACTCACCATGTCACACGAAAGGGGTCTGTAAGAACAAGAAATAGACCTGTTGAATAAAGTTGCCATTCAGAGAATGTTGACACAAGCAATGGCCAGATATCAACGGTCACTGATGAGATATCAGAGAATTTCTGCCTGTGCTGCTATGAATGGTGTAACCTTGGGGCACATAAAGCAGCCTACGTGCTGAAAATGATTTTAAGGGGCTGATTTTCCGTGACTAAAAAATGGTGAGTAAGCTGCTAATGATGTGTTGGGACTTGGGTTTGTAAAAGCTGGTATGGTGTGCTAATGATGAGCCAGACTATGGTTGGATTCCTGGAATGATGTCAGTGAGTCAAAACTGGCTGGAAGGGGGAATAGCATGTTTGTAGCACAGATAATTGTCGGGTATTATTGCCTAATCCTGCTCCTGGGTTATCTTTCTCATGACATGTGTCCGTGTGTTATACAGTTAATATTTACATTGAATCAGGCTGAGTCACCGTGGCTTTCTTTGCATTATTACACCTGCAGTCTTATGAATGAACATACAGTTTCAACACATGACCAAAGCCATTGCAGGGCAGTACTGACCTATTTATACCTTATTTGTGGATGAGGCTTTATCCACAACAGGCCCCATGTGATCTGTTTTTGTTTTGATTAAAACCACATAGGCCGCAGGTTTCTTCAGCAGATAATTTGACTTAGCATCTCTTATCTTTAAATTCCCCAGATTAGGTTGACATGGTCTAATTGTAAATCAATCGGTACATTGCAGCCTTGTAAGTAACAGTCCTTTATCAGTACCGCAGGGTTGATACACCCATGGATACGGATGCACACACTCTTTCCCTTAGTGCATTTTAGGCTACTTGACAGTCACTTTAAAAAACAGAGATTTGACATACACCAGACTTAATGCTGTTAAATTAATCATAATCATATTTAGAATAACGATAATAATCCTGTATTTCCACCACTGGCTCCATGATACATCCAGCCTCCCCTTTCTAATTATCTTATCAGCAAATTTTGCAAAGCAACAAATGCTAGATTCACATTAACCATAGCTTAGGTTATAGCTAGCTCTCCACCCCTGCCTTCGATAGCTCTTGGCTGTCCTCTCATTGAACGCTCACCATAACACATAATTTAAACACTGAAGAGTTTGTCCTGTATATTAGCTAACCAACAAACTACCCTTTCATATCGCTGCAGTTGTCAGTATTTCCAGATTTGTTGTGATTTTCATCTTTTTTAGTACCTGTTCTGTGCTGAGTTGGCAGCCATGTTGGTGCTGGTGATGTGTGTTGAGCGAGAAGATGTAGTTCTATCGTGAGTGGTTTAACAGAAAACTAAATGTTGTAAATTCCCTATTATTACTGTGTTTTTGTGCAGGAACTGTTCAGTGCTGAATTTAGTGTTTTTACATCAGGCACCTCGTCGGGCAGCTAAGGGGTCCTTGGGAACATAGTGTTGAGCTGTTCACGGCATTCTACTTCATTTTGTGATGAAGATATCAGTACATAGTTTCAATCAGACCAGTGTAAAGACTCAAACAGTGCAGACAATAGAGTCAAATTGTAAGCAGTAAACCAGCAACACCGAGCTGTATGTGATTTGGAGTCATGCTTCATTAAAGCCACGTTAACTGTTCCACTGTGTCCGGCCTCGCTCTCTAATCGGAGTGTCTGTGTGGATGAGGTGTTCCAGCGAATCCACCTAAAACAACATACAGTCCTAGCTCTCCGCAATATTGGTCCTTCGAGCCAGATTACTTCACCCATATCAGCCAAATGGACACAATGCAAGCATCAGTTATTGCAAGTGAAGCAACGGGACGGCCACGGCAGCTACCAGCTTACCCCCAGGGCTACCAGGTCAGCCTTCTTCAGTCCCTCATGCCTTATACTACTCCTTATCAGGATGACAACTTGAGTGCCAGTGCATAGCAGCTGCAGTCACTTAGTCTGCAGACTGGATCTGCTAGTCAAGATGGCCAGCTACTCCTGGCACTCGGGCTCCCACTTTGTCATTCCCCAGCAGCAGCAGTCGATACGGTGAGCCAGTGCAACACAGCACCACAAGCTAGTGCATACCCCAGCTTACCAACAATGTGTGGAAGGCCGCCATCCCCTGCCCTAAGTGAATGCAGCCTGCGAAGCCACACCTTCACAGACTACTGCCTCAGTGAGTCAGGTTCTCCAGCCTCACAGCGATTAGTACAAGCTAACCCAAGCTTCCTGCCAGATGATACAACCTGGGTAAGCACACAAACACACAGGCGGCCAGCTGCATTTATTGCCAGTACCACAAGCACAGTATTACTGTCCCAAGTTATAACATCCACTACCCCCAGCCACAGCCATAGCCAAAGCCAGACATTCTAACCCAGTCCCTTCCAGCAACATTAACATCTATATCACAGTTTGCAGCGGTCCAGCCAACCACATCTACACTATACCAACCAGCCTATCAAATAATGCATCCTGCGACTACGGCTATAAACATCCAGCATAGAGGCCCAGCTCCACCTACGCCAGTCCAATACCAGTCCAATTCTACAGCTCCAGCCTATCCAGTATACCAGCCGTCTCAACTGTAATAACACCAACATGTCAACCCCTGGCTCCACCAGCACCGTACCCTGTGCTCCAACACACAACTCCATCAGCTATCACTACACACCCCGTATACCAGCCTCCACCTGCTATTACTGTGCAGACCATGATCCAGTCGCAAAGCTACCAGCCAGGTCTGCCTCTACAACCTGTTATCCAGCCTCAGCCGCCCTTTGCAGTGCAGCCTGTCTACCAGCCGGTGCCCATGATGCCAGGTCTTTCTCTTCAGACGTACAATACTCTGCCGCCACAATACACTATGCCGCAGTCTCCATACAGTTTCCAGCCGCCGAAGCCGTCTGTTCCTGTACCTGAACTACCCAGGCTGGTCCTTGACAGTGAGAGGGAATTCACCAACCTCAAGATGGCACTAGACCACCTGCTTAACCCTCACACAGAGCTATCAGAGCACTACACTGTATACACTGACTGACACTGTACTCCTGGAGTCCTGGATGAAGCCAAACTAATTGCTCAGTCCTGCAGACATTGTGCCCAACCCTACACGGCTGCTATGGAAGCATTACAGCGCCAGTATGGACAACCACATCAGCTTGCACAAAGTGAGATTGCTGCAATCTTAAATGCCCCTGATGTTAGACACGGAGACACCAAAGGCTTCCAGAGTTTCACTCTCAGTGTTGACCTGCTGGTAGGAATGCTCACTTCATTAGAGGGGCCCGATGGGACAGAAATAATGTCTACTGGCCATGTCGACAGACTGCTTAGTAAGCTGCCCAAGCATATGAGAGACAGTTTTGTAGAGCATCTCCAAACACAAGGCCGTCTCAACACGAGTCGACTCAACCCCTATAACCTCAGAGACCTCGCTAATAAGTTAAAGCAGAAGCTCAAAGACTATCTGCAAAAATGGCACAGCGCCACCATCTGGAAGAGCCCCATGTCTCCAGGAGAGACAGACATGCTCCAGCTTCCAAGACCTGAGGGTAGTCTGTGTCAGTTTATCACGGCGCTGACAAACCCAAAGCTGATGACATTCATCCTGCAGACACAGCCCGCTCTAATCCCAAGTCCAAGAAGTCATGTCTCTTCTGTAAGAGCACAGAGCACTATCTATCACGGTGCACATTGTACAGCGTTCACCAGATGACGTCAGGAAATGGCTCGAACGTAGTAAGTGCTGTCGTAACTGCGGTCGGACCAGCCACCAGCCCGAAGCCTGCACCTTAAAGAAACCATGCAGCGAGTGTCAAGAGATTCATCTGAGAGTTCTACACGAAGTCAGACTCACGTGTCTACCTCATCACTCCACGTGACCAAGCCACACTCAGCAACTCCAAGCAAGGAAGAAAGGTGTATCTCAAGGTGGTGTCCATTACAATAAGTCACGGCCGCAAGTCACTGAAGACCAATGCCATTCTGGACGATGGGGCTGAACGAACAATAATACTACCAGCTGCTTCCCAACGTCTAGGCCTCGACGGTAACGCAGAGACCCCCACTCTACGCACCATCCGTCAAGACGTTGCCCATCTTGCTGGTGAGTCTGTTTCGTTCTATGTAGCTCCCCTAGCACACCCGGGAGAGCGCCACCCCATTAGAGACGCCCATACGGCAGGCCAACTAGCTTTAGCAGAGCAATCCTACCCCATGGCTGCATCACAGAAACGTTACCGCCATCTACAGGGCATCCCACTACCAGACTTCAGTGAAGTGCAACCATTACTACTAATTGGCGTAGATTGCACCCACTTGATCACAGCAAAAGAGCCAGTGAGAGTTGGTCCTAAGGGCAGCCCAACAGCTATCCACAAAAGCCTTGGTTGGGCACTTCAAGGTCCAGACAGTACGATTTCTACTGCTGCTTCCTGCTATTTTACCTCCCTCACACCAGCACCAGATGACCTCTACCAACTGTCGAACGTCTCTGGCAGCTGGACATCATCCCATTTCGAAACAAGAAGCTAGCAGTCCGATCCCGTCTAGACCAAGAAGCCATCAACATCCTTGAGACACGCACTGAAAGAGTCAAGGTGGGTGACATACTCTGCTATGCCACACCACTTCTTCATATCAAAGGTGCACAATCACTCAAGGCCACACCCAAAGCAGTCATGCCCCTTCTTCGTGGTACAGAGAGGTGGCTACAAAGAGACGCAGCCCTAGCTAAGCAATACGAGGCAGAGATCCAGAAGCTCATCAGTGGAGGCTGTGTTGTCAAGCTCAGTGACGACGAGCAACCTGAGGTCTACCAGTGGTGCGTTCTGCCATTTGGGACAACTAGCAGCCCCTGCTGCAAAGACACGCTAAGGACCACGTCGAAGGCAATGAAGACATCCTGCAGTCCATTGAACAGTGTTTTTACGTGGACAACTGCCTGCAGAGCCTCTCAACACGCAGGGCAGCAAAGTCTCTCATCGACAAGCTAAGGCAGGTCCTAGCTCTAGGAGGGTTTGAGATTCAGCAATGGGCAAGCAACGTCCAATTTGTCGTCGACCATCTACCCCCTACTGCCCACACCGAGAGTACGGAGCAATGGCTGACAGAGAAAAGCCTTGACCCACAAGAGCCAGCACTGGGCCTACGGTGGTATTGTCCAACTGACCAACTCGGCTTCCGAGTCAAGCCTCCAGAGAGTCAAACACTCACCATGCGCCATGTCTACAAGGTGCTCACCCAGCAATACGACCCACTTGGGCTCATCATCCCCTACACAACAAGAGCTAAAATCCTCATTCAGAAGTTGTGGGCAAAGAAGAGGAGTTGGGATGACCCTAACCTTCCTCCAGAGATCATCGAGGCCTGGTCGAGCTGGGAGAGAGAGCTTCCTGAACTGGCAAGTGTGTGCATTCCCCGAACATACGCTCCATTGGAAGCCGCCTCTGAAGCTACAGAGTACACTCTTTATGTCTTCTGTGATGCCTCGGAACAGGCGTATGGTTCGGTCGCCTATCTCGCAACAGCGGTCATCGACTGTGCAGTTCACGTCTCTTTCGTTATGGCCAGGTCGAGAGTAGCTCCTAAGCGTCAACAGTCAATGCCATGTTTAGAGCTCTGCGCCGCGCTGACAGGAGCTCAGCTGTCCTCCCTCATCCATCGAGAGCTCACTCTGAACATCACAGAGACTTGTCTTTGGACCGACTCAACTACAGTCCTGACCTGCTTGACATCTGAGTCCTGCAGGTTCAAGGTCTTTGTTGGGACCAGGGTCTCCGAGATCCAAGAACTGACTGCTTCACACACCTGGCAGTATGTGGACACAGAAAACAATCCGGCTGATGACTTAACAAGGGGTAAGACCCTAGCCAAGCTAGCCACTCCAAACCGATGGATCCAAAGTCCAGCTTTCTTCTGCTCTCCAGCACACGAATGGCCTTCAGCTCCAGATTCCGTCAACCCAGCAGATCCCTCTGAGCTCAAGCAGACCATCTTCTGTGGCCTCACGCAAACACGCCCTCCAGACCCACAGCCCGACATCTCACAGTTCAACAACTGGGTGGACCTGGTTAAAGCTACGCAATAGTTGCTTCACA
>OMLP01013115.1:23426-33807 GCA_900302685.1 Spondyliosoma cantharus | reverse complement strand
TTTCACAGAGTTTATAAAGTGTCTCCAACTCAACAACTCATTAAATTGAGTGTTTTGTTAAGGGAGTCTGGGGACTTTCTCCACGGGGACAAAGAAGTAGCCTATATTGTTCCTGTTTAGTGTCTTTGTAACATGTGACATGTTTAGATCAATAACATGTTTCTTCTTTCATAAATGGAGTGTAAATGGTGAAATCAGTGTAAACAGTGTGTTCAAACAGCTGATCAATGTTGGCAGGTAAGACTTTAGCACTTTAGACACAGAAGCAGACAGGCTGGTACAGACATGCTGCCACAAACTGACACTTTTTACAAGGAGACAAACAACTTCAGCTTCTGAATTAATGCTGAATTTACAACAAGAAATTCTAAATCATCGTCTACTTCTTGTAGCAAGGTTCTGAAAAGTTTGTTAAGTTTTCCGTCATGCAACAATTTAAAATTGCGCGATATGTTAAGGGAGTCTGGTGATGTTGGGGCTACTCATTCTGTGAATCTCTTCTTCTTCTCAGACCATCTCTGGATGTGCTCTGAGTGACTGGATGTCAAAATGTGTCATCAGTACGTCTTGCAGGCGTGAACACCTGCAGCTGTCCACTTGTGATTGGATCACTCAGGCTGAATATTGATTACAAGCACTCATGTCATATTATTTTATAGAATAATCAAGCTAATTGATGTCTCTGGAAACTCAGAGCGATCTGAGCTGATTAAAATCCAGCTTTTTTAAACAGTCTATTTAAAGTTATGGTTCTTGGTGAGGACGGCCCTTCACACTCGATGCATTAAAGTCAAACACATTGGAAAGATACTTGGATTGTGACATTATGATATGTACAAAAGCTAATTCATAACAACTGAAACCCCTCCTTCAGATCAGTGCTGGTGACAGGACGTCTTCCTGGTAAGAACTGTTCCTCTTCGCTACAAATGCACACCGAAGAAAAGAAAAATATATATCGGACAAAATATTACAAGAAAAATACAGTGAGTACAAAAATAGCACAGAGTCGAGTGCCAACTGAAAAACATCCCAAATGTTAAGTGTAAACATTTCCAATCTGCTACGGGTTGTGAGGCTGTTTGGCTCCACGGATGAATGCAGCCGATTGTCCTGATCTCACCTTTGTGTTCATTGAAATATATCGTGTACTGATGCGATGTGTCTTCTCATGCCAAAAAGGAAATGATGGAGGAGAGCAGGTGCAACCTCAGATGGACCGGTTCTCAGGTTTAGCTGCAGCTCGGAGGTACACATAGCACATGACATAAAAAAATAGATGCATAAACGCGGGACTGGAAGGCTGTGAAGGCTAAAAAAAGTCTTTGTTGCCAGATCCAGAGTGCAGGTGGTTGCAGGAGAGCTCCATAAGCTGAAGTGTGATATGCATAAATGGCACAAATTTACAGACATGCTGTGAGACTGAAGCCTCCTGTCAAGAGCACCGTCAGTGTCATGACAGGCGATGACAATACTGCATTTCTTTCAGTTTGGGAGTGCATGAGAGGGAAAAGACAGCTGCAGTGACATGTACCGTTTATTTTCTTTAAGACAGGTGCACAGGTTTGGCAGAGCGAGGCCCCGCTGCGACAAAAGGCCCGGTCTCGTTCAGTTTGAGCGTGCACGCGAGGTCTCCACAGGCTCAGATGTCCATGTAGTCGTCCTCCTCCTCCTCCTCCTCGTCCGACTCGCTCTCCAGTGACGACTCCTGGCTGGATGTCTCCTGCACCTCCAGCGCCGGCTGGCTCAGAGTGTCCTTCTTCACCGTGGCTGCAGACTGAGACGACAGGATGACGTTCTGCACAAGAGGAGACAGCAGGGGGCGCTGTTGAGTGTTAGAGTTTAAACAGATATGTGTACTGTACAGTTAATGAACGGTCACAGACACTGTTCAGACTGAGTGACCACCTCTAAATGCAAAATAAACCCTAACAAAATGTTTTTCACACAAAGAAATAAACAACTTAATGTTGAGTTTACAAGAAGGACCAAATAATGAAGAACTTTTCAGAGTTTCACAAAGTTTCTCCTGAATCAGAAACCAACAAAATTTAGCAATTTTTCCAATGGAGTCTGGGGGACTTTCTCCGCGAGCGACAATGAAGTAGCCTATATTAGCCCAAATTTAAAAATTGACACGTTTACCGTCACTAAAATATTCAAATATTAGCTCTCTTAACCTGCCAGTGTTAGCAGCAGATATTTGTGAACACACCGTTTCAACTGATCCAACCATTTAACCATCAACCACAATATCACCAGACTCCTTTAACAAATCATGCAATTTTAAGAGTTGTTTCATGAGGAGGAACTGAACAAACTTTGTGAAACTTATTTATGACAGATTCTAACTCATTGTCTCCTTCTTGTAAGTTCAGCATTAAATCAGAAGCTGAAGTTGTTTGTCTCCTTGTAAAAAGTGTCAGTTTGTGGCAGCATGTCTGTACCAGCCTGTCTGCTTCTGTGTCTAAAGTGCTAAAGTCTTACCTGCCAACATTGATCAGCTGTTTGAACACACTGTTTACACTGATTTCACCATTTACACTCCATTTATGAAAGAAGAAACATGTTATTGATCTAAACATGTCACATGTTACAAAGACACTAAACAGGAACAATATAGGCTACTTCTTTGTCCCCGTGGAGAAAGTCCCCAGACTCCCTTAACAAATGTGTCAGTTTAGTGAGTTGTTGAGTTGGAGACACTTTATAAACTCTGTGAAACTCTGTCTCTGATAAATTCTTCATTATTTTGGTCTTCTTGTTAATTCAGCAAATGTTCTACATGAAGATATTTTCTGTCTTTGTGTAAAAAACCTCCAGTTTGTTTGTCCCAGTGATAAATGTGCACGAGAGTGAGATCTGATGAGAAGTGATCTCTCAGGACGGATGTTAACACGACTTCTGCAAAGCTGCACACTGACAGAATCATATAAGGCAAACTGCACACCTTAAGTCTTTGTTTGGTTTCCTCTGAGATGCTGCCTTTCGGGGAGAGAAGCGTGGGTGTCGGAGGTGTTACTGTGATTTCTGGAGGGAACTTGGTGACGGTTGAAGGGATGAAAAGCTTTGGCATGTTGGGTGGGACACGGGAGCGGATCCGGTTGGGGTCTGGAAGCTTTGACTGCTCGTTGCTGGCATACTGCTGCTGGTCTGAGAGACAAGAAGAGGAACGAGTCTAAATATTTGAACATTTTCAAGTCACATGAAGGCAAAATTCAATCGATGCATCCTGCTGTGACCTTTCCTGTCACGCCTCTGGTTCCGAGGTTCTGACCTGGGCATGGTTGTGCGGTGCTACATGTGGCAGTTTCCTCCTGGAACCAGCCTGCTGCTGACTCCTGCCCCTGGGAAACTGTGGCGAGTTTCATCTGTTGACAAAGGTGTGACTCCTGCTGTCGGTACGAAAGTCCCTCTGAGGGCTCCTCCCGCTCCTCTGTGGACAAAAACAACACCACAACAAAAATCTATCAGCAGAGCATTTAGTGGTTTTATAATATTTGAAAGAACAACAGCACAGCTCTAAAAACATGAGCAACACATACAAGAATCAAAAGAGACAAAACGCACTGATAACTCTTCTTGTTTGAACATGTTTAAGTCACCAGCGTGATCATAAACAGTATTTCTTCAACCCTCCAACTTACCCGTTTGCATGGACATAAATAAAAGCTAAACGGGTCGTGCTACAAAAATATAATGAATTATTAATAAGCCTTAACGTTTCGACGGCTTCTCCCTGAGTTAATAAAGGATTTTTACTGTAGTCAGACACCACGGCCTTCCGTTTGCCTGTCATTGTTTTTTATTTTCACTTTTTACCAATCCATAAATCTCCAACAGAAAAGTTGGATCTGTACAGCGCCGATATGTTCCTATTGAACAGATCAATACAGGTTTACTCCACTTTGTGTTGCTTTCCTGCAGGTCAAGTGCGATAAGAATCAAGTCTGATTGATTGAGGGAAGAAGAGGAGTTGCGTGCGAGTGCTGGAGTTCTGTCTTTTAGTTTTACAATATTTGTAGTTAATCAACACATCAATAACAATTTAAATTGGATTCTTTGCCAACAGCAGCTTCATCCCCTTTAGCTTCAACAGTTAGAAAACTAACACCTCCAGTTAGTTTATTGTGTTATTTATGGTGGAAGCCACCGAGAATGACTCGGCATTAAAGTCGTCTGTAAGATTACTGATAATTCTGTTTGATGAGACTTTGAAGATCCCTGTTGACGTCTCTCTGAAACGCAAGAACTATCTGCAGCTCACACACACAAATGAAAACAAAAATGATCCAACGCTCTTTTCAGGCTTACCCACTGATGTTGCCTTGGAAACCATTACATAATACACAGCGCTGCAGTGTGTGTGTGTGTGTGTGTGTGTGTGTTTCTGCAACGCCTTCAAAGTTCATCCAACTTTAATAAGTTGAGAAAACCTTTTTTGAAAGATTTACATGAATTGATAAACTGCAGCTGCTGGCTATAGACACATGGACTTGGTGATGTAATCAGTCCACAGATGAAACATTTTCTCTTTCTGATGACCTGAGGTCGACAGGTTTTACTGCCGCATCCATTCAATAGCTGCTCACACTCTACACATTTAAGGCCCTTCATGAACTCGTTCCTCTGCACGCTCAGATTCTCTCACTACACCATCCGCCCACTTGACAACCATGTGGGTCAACAGCCTTCAGCCGTTCTGCCTCCCTCCTCTGGAGCTCTCACACAAAACGTTCACAAAATTGACTCTTCCTCGATCTTTACATCTCGACTCAAAACACTTTTTCAAACTGGCATACTCTGATTCTGACTCTACTGGACAGACTCAGCCAGTTCTGTACTCATGATTTTATAACTAATTATAGTTATTGTTGGACACTTTGGATAATCACCTGCCTCTCACGGTCCATACCAGTGAGATTCCTAACCTGTAGTTTCTGAACACATTGAGGGTGGAAAAGGTGAAGAAATACGAAGCAAAGACGGGTTTAAAGATTCACAGCTCGTGTTAAATTAAAACTTGTCACACCTCTTTGAATCATCGCAGAAGAAGTGTTGCAATTTACAATTTCTTCCTCTCAAACTGTAAAAGAGTGTGTTTGGCTCTGTAGTCTACACAGTGTGGCTCTACACAGCTGATTCTTCTCCCTCTCTGTTAATTAGTGGATCACAAACAAACTATAAAAAGGTGCATACCACCACCTACTGTATCTGGGTGTGTACATGCTGCGCTTGTTAAGCCAATGAGACCAATGAGGCCTCATTGTTATTGGCTAGAGTTTAACAGATAACATTTAATAGTGGTTAATATAAATGGCCCAATATCAGGCAGTCATTTCTCAGGATCAAATCTATCCTGCATCCCTCCATCTTTAAAAACTGTATTGATATTTTTCTCTAGTTTTTAAGGGAGGTTTCCTTGCTTGCTCTGACAGGTTCCTCTAAATAAAATGTAAACAAATGTATTAAGATCAAGTCTGAAGTTTGCTGTGAAGCAGCACTGTGGATTTCGTATATGGGACAAAAACAGATGAATGTCGAGATGCTGCTCCGCCTGACTGATATCTAACTGAAAGTTTGCACTTCTCACTCACAAATATCCAAGAATAGAATCTGCTCTAAATTATCACAATGAATTGGAAGAGAGAAAAGTTTTTTTGCCTTGTCACAGTGTAACAGAAAGCTTGCAGCCTCGTGTAGAAGTATCAATTATAATCAAGATCAATTTACTGCAACCACTAGAACCAAAACTGAGACCAACAGGGGTAGAAACAAAAATCACCTCCTGCTACAAAACAATTACAGAGGAATCACTGACATTTATATACAAGTGTATAACATAATGAGCTGTTTGGGTTTGTTTCGATGGTTCTCCTTCATTCAGAGTAGATCTTTGACTGAAGTCTTTCTAATACAACATTCTTCAAGGTTATCTAAAAGCAAAAACTGTGTGAAGTTTAAGCTCAGGTGTCACAGACTGCAGTAATGACCATTAGCTGAAAACGAGTGAAAACAAAAGAGCCATCTGGATGAGAGCCAAGTGAGTTAATAAGCACTTTATGACTGAAGACAACCCTCCAGCTTTCATTTCTCTTCTGTGTCTCAGAAAGCTGTTTGCTGCCCTTGAATGGCTCTTGCATTAAAAAACAAGATTACTACATATTTGTGATTAATGCTCACAGGTTGAGCTCAGGCTGGAGGCCATGGCTGAAGGAATTACATCTTTCTATAATTATATTAAACATGAGTTAAATGCAAATGTATCCAGCTGAATATTCATCATGTGGATGAGCGATGATTACCCCCTCCTGACGCTCATGTGGGCAGACACAGAGTCACAATCTGGAGGACACTGATTTCTAAAACTCTTGTTGGGGGACAGACAAAACCCAGAAGGCAAAAATATAACCAGGCCAGAGTTATGCAACAGATATTTGCAGGCCCACTGGCGCCCCCTGCTGTGCACACAGACTATAGCACTTTACCTCAGCAGCAGTTTCAGACTTCTAGACAACAAGACTTTGTACCTGCACGAGTTATTAAACTTTCTGATCCTAGGAGAAGTTTAGAGACATTGTGTGGATATACTGGTGTGATGTGTTGCCGTGCAGCCCGTGGTACCTGTGTGTGGTAAGAAGGCCATGGCTGCTGCGGGGTGGGCGGCTGCTCTCCTGTGCTGCGTCTGATCGTGGAAGCTGGAGGTCTGAGGTCTGGACAGCTTGCTCAGGGGCTCGTACACCACCTTAGCTTGGCCGTCCTGCGTGGACAGCGGGTGGCAGGCGGTGTGGCTGAGCAGGACTGGCGTCGGCAGGGAGGCGGGGAAGAAGAGGTCTCGGTGCTCCTTGGTGTACTTGGGTGTGGTCGGGGCATCGCCTGCAGACTGTTGGAGACAGAAGAAGAGCAGTGGTCGTGAGGAGGAGTGACTGACCTTGGGGATCCATCTGCAGCATTAACCCCTCCTCTGCTCCGGTAGATTTCTGAATATCCTGAAGACAGACTCAGTGCCAGAGAAACAAAAAGACTCAGTCGACATCACGGCACTTTTCAAAAACAACACACATCAGCAGTATTAAAGTCTTAAAGTCACGAAATCCTTTAGAGAGCAGCGATGTCATCCCCCAGGGGTCCAGAGGCTCACCTGTGTGCTGCACTCTGTGCTCGGCTCTACGCCGCTCTGAATCCCTCTGAGCCACTTTCCCTGTGTGTCCTTTTGAGGACCACTTCTAAACACAAGAGCTGCACAAACAACCGGTGACAACAGCCGCCCTGCTCCCACAGCTGCTGTCATGGCAACACAGAGCAGCACAGTCAAAAAGACATGAACACACCTTCCCTAGTTTTCTATTTAAAATGGATGAAAAGTTGCACGACAACTAGCCTGTAAACCAGCTCCTCAGTCTCCCGTATGAACCGTGGCAAGATTCAACAAGCTGAAGAAGAAGCTCAGTAGAAGACTGCACAGATATGTAATGTTTTAATTATGGAAGCACATTAGACAGTAAATTAATTTATATTAGAATATTCTATCAAAATATCAATACAGAGAAACAGCCACATCGCAGAGGACACAATTTTTTTCAGATGTTTTGTCGCATAATCATGATTTTTATCTTTTCCTTCAGGAATTGATTAAAATCGTGATGCAGAAAGGATCATCCCACTACTCTCCCATCACAGCTGTATAGAGAGTGGGAGGGATGACTTATTTGTCAGCTAACCCGGACGTTGACATCGCCTTGGTTCCCTTGACAAAAAGCCCGTGGGACACAATTCTCACTCAAGGATAAATCTCACTCGGAAATCTTGTGAGATGTTGCAGGAACGTGAGAAAGAGGGATTTGAAGTTTGACTCAAGGAACTGCCAGCAAGAATTAATTTCTGACAAATCTTTGAGACAAAAACTGCAAGTTAACCACTCAACTCAATGATTCAACAAAAAAAAGCTTTCTGTGGGAATCATTTCTGTAATGAAACTAAGAACGACAACCTCAGCCTGTCAGTGACAAAAAGCACTTTTAGCGGATGTAATTTTGACAGTATGAATCATTTACAAACCAAAACATGTAAATACGGGGCTGCGGTATACTAAAGCTGGAATTCCCCTTTAAACACACTGTCTGAGCCATCTAACCAAAAAACCCATTCAAAGAAAATCCAGTGACTTTGAGACGAAGGAACCGGCGGTGCAAAAATGCTTACTCATGTTCAGGTTTAGGACTCAATCCAGCAGCACTTGGATCTGTCAAAACAACGGCAATATGATTTTTAATTTTTTTTTTACCATATCAAGCAGCGCTACTTTATATCTGCCACATAAAACAGCTCCTGTCTCAGAGGCATCTTTGATTATTAAATGTGTAACGGTTGTCAAGAAGAGCCTGGAGGCAGCGTTCAGGGCCACATTACGCTGTGTCGTGACAAGCAGGCTTTGACAGATACAGTATGTTAGCACAACATAATTTGGCAATAACAGAGCTCTCATGCCATTTTCTCCAGCTCTCTGCCGGGAGTTGAATTCAGATTGTCCTCTGAATCAGAGCTGTGTATGATGAAGCTCCCTACGGGATTCACACAGCAGAGCAGAGGCAGTTCAAACAGAGTGGCTCTTCCAAACGCTCAGACGGAAACCTAAAGCTCGCTGCAGCAGCTTCAAGCATGCAGCAGCTCCATAGCCAGGCTTTGATGATTCATATGTCATGAATTAAACATCGCCAACAAAGACACCAACAAGTCAGCTGGACCGTGAGCATTAGAAAACCACTGTACCTGAGAAGATTGCAGCACATAGCATGCAGCCGGGCTGTGGCTCCTCCAGTGTCTGCTGGGTGGTGAGAGAGGGCTGCTGGCAGCCGAACTGAGGTCCCACGATTTGAATTGAAAGATGGTTATTTGCAATTATTGAGATTGGGCTTTAAATCAGATTAGAGCAGCTGTAGATGGTTCGGTCATCTTTCCAACACAATTGAAAGAGCGGCCAACTGAACATTTTAATTAAATTGCCTGCTCAAATAGGACTGACACCGAGGCTCCTTTGTGTCCTTATTCTTTGATGAGTGAAACCTCGACATCCTTCCAAAGTGGAGGGACGGCAGTGTTTTAATTAAGTACAGAGTCTCTTAAAAAGCTGAACCGTCTCCCCGAATAGAGGAGGGTAAAAAACAAAAACATAATGAAAACGTATCATGCGTTCGCTGAGTGACAGACACAAAGTCCACAGGTCGTAAAGCCTTGACATGTGTTCCTCGGTGTGGCATCAAACTGACGGAGCCAGCGATACACACAGCGCACGACACGCAGCCTGTTCTGCAGCTCAGCACCTCACCTCAGATCGTGCTCTGCACTTGTGGGGGCTTGAAGGAATGTGTGAATCTGTAAGAGGCAAGAATTTTTCATGTCCTCGAGCTGCGAACTCCGAGGTGCCTACTCACATTCCCCACCACATACGAACGCAAACCACGACGTGAGCTGCTGGCATAATAAACAACAGACTGCAGAACAAGCCAGTTTATGCAGAATCATCTTATTTGCATCAACACAAACCACAAAACTCATGATCAGAATATTCACAAGGTTAAACGTGTCACATACAGCTGACAACTCTATACGCAGCGCTCAACAATTAATGCAACTCATCAAAAACACAAATGATCAAGTGCAATATCCGAGGTCCAATGTGTCACAACATTATAAATTAATTATTATGGTGCTACAGAGATGCTGAGTTCAACCATTTATATCATCTTATTCAGATGTAAGAGAACAAGCTTGTTTGGTACTGACACACATCTATCTAAAAATGACCACTCCCTCAAAAATCACCAAGAAATTAATATTGTTCAGCTCTAAATAAAGATTTTTAAACTTAATTTAAATATGATATATATCATAGTAACGGCAATGACTTTTTCTGCAGCCAGACAAATCAAAATATGTTTTGCTGATTGTTGAGAGAGAGTCGGGTGCAGATCCAGACCTTCTGGAAGAACAAACACCCCGAGTCAGAATCAGATTCTGCTCTGACCCGCAGCCGTTTGCCGACGGGACGAAAGCTCAGATTACTTTTTAACTTTTGGGATTAAAAAGTGGATGTATCTTCACTCCTGTTCATCAACGTGACTTCAGCAGTGATCCTGTGTTTAAACTCGCTTAGTTGGTGGCGAACATAACAACCAACCAACCACAAATGCTGATAAAAAACAAACAAATATCTGATAGGTGATGTTTTCGAAAGCTTTATTTATGAAACGTGAATAAAATGACAGATTTCTCTGGGTTTGGATATCGAGTTGTGTTCTTAAATGATGTAACAAATGTTCTTGTAACGTGTCTTTAAACAAAAAAAGGTCAAAACGAAAATATAAAGTATAAATACTTTCAA
>OMLP01013115.1:0-23406 GCA_900302685.1 Spondyliosoma cantharus | reverse complement strand
ATAAATACTTTCAAAAATGTTCGATTGTTGATGATTTTAAAGCTGTATGCCACTAATTACTATAATAGTATTAGTATAACAACTTGTATATCCTTTTTTAGCACTGATGCATAACTCTAAATAAGCAAAGCTGCACTGTTTGTTATGCATGTTTTTATTTTTACATTTGTGTGTTCGTCATCTGTACCGCTCTACCTGCCTCTACAGATCCCCCTCAGGGACTAACAAAAGAGAACTGGATTGAATAATAACTTAATTGACTTAATTTCCAGACATGTCAACTGCAAATTTCTTTGCTTCAGGCATCTTGTGATTTTTCTTCATTGCCACCAATTTCATGGAATTTCATGGTTAGATATCATTTAGTTTGATTAATAAAATAAGGTGGACCGATTTTAAAAACCAGGAGGTCAGGGCGTAGCATGCTGCAGGATTTTATGCAAAGAAACAAAAGCTAGTTTTCAAAAAGGTGCCCACACAGAGTCAAAAGATTCGAATTCCAACCAGCTTTTTAACACATTTTGAGAAACGATGCTCGTCTCCTCTGCACCATCATCTCGACGTCGGCTGTTTATCTGAGCAAATTAGACGAACAAACGCACCGACAAAAACGAACAATGGCAACAAAAAGACTCATGCAGAAAATATGATGATAGGATCAGTGAACTAGGAAGAAAGAGAGATTTATTTTGCCCACAGCTACTTCTCATGAGCCTGAGGTTTGGGGAACATCACCGTGACAACAGGATGTGGGCAGAGAGACCCTTGTTGACTGTGTGGGCAGGAGGAGGGATGTGAGGAAGGGGGAGTAACCGACACAGGATGAGGCAGAGCAACTAATAATTCGATGAGGAATTTGAGCGCTGAAGACAAAGCTGCCGAGTTAATTGTTGGTTTACATTTGGTACAATTAGACAGACGTATTAAAATGGAGTCAGATACTCCTGTCATTTCCCTTGTAAAATCATATGACTGTGCAAATTAGCAAACACGCACACCAGAGCTCAGATGAAACCGATGACAAGTTTGGCAGCGACCGCGTGAGGGGACAACAGGGAGCATTCGCGCCACACTTTGGGTTATATTTAGTGCTGGCAGGCTGCAGCAGGAGAGACTCAAATAAGTGTGGGAATTACCAGGCTACTTATCATTTTAGCACATCTTACTACAGATGCTGCATTTCACCTCACCGCACATAAGAACAGCAAAACAGCCATCCTTCAAAACTGCCAATTTGAGCAAAATAACAGAGCAGTTAAATTAGCATTTAAACTATTTGGAGTGGCAGATGGGAAACATCACGACAACTCAGATGGATCATTTTAACAAGGCTGCTGGAGCATACGTTTGGTGGAAGCAGACTAAAATATAAATGTTTTGATATGTTGATTCTGAATATTGGAAACGTTTTCCAAAGCATACATACAGCAGCACCAGGGGTCTAAACACAGCCTCCGAGGCCGACTGAGGTCGGGTTGAAGACGGGGGATATAGTACAGAGGTGATTTACAGCAGCTCTGACCAGGACTATGACTCCAGGGCTGAGAAGACGAGGCAGGCGTGGACAGGAGAGGGAGAGAGAGTCGGCGTGTAGAGCCAGAATATATTTACATCTTGAACTGGGGATTTATTTGGACCAAACCAGAGGTGATTGTGGAGGCAAATCAAGAGTGTTTTGGTGAGTTTGTTTTAGTTTATGACCAGTTTGAATGAAGTGAGCGTGTATGTATGATGAGTTAACGAGGCGATTAAGCTCTTCTTGAATTTCCGATTGTGTACGATTGTATTTTTCTGTGAAGGAAGAAATAGGTGTAGAAGTATTTCTGCTCTTGATACTTTTGAGAGTTTATTTTGATACTTATTAGACGAAGCAGCGAACTTGTTGCTAGTATACATCAGTCTATCAATTCTTGAGGTACAAAGTAGTATTAGGGGACAGGACAGGCCGGTGCTAGCTGGTTAGCATACTAACTTCAGCAGACATCTCTGCAATGCAGTTGTTCACACTCTTTTGATAATATTAGTTCAATTTCTGAATGTTTTAAATGTAAAATTCTGGCAATATCTTACAAATGTTCCAGTTGGCAGAGCCTCCACAACTGCTTTTGGTTGCAGCAGTTCTTACAAACACAAAATGACTTAGCAAAGCGACTGATGGAGACACACGGACCTTCGTAAAGGATTTTAAGAAAGAGAAAGAGGAGTTTTACCTGTCTTTGGGCAGAAGTGGCCAACTGTATCTGGCAGAACTTCACAGCTTGGTCCAGAGCTACATCCTCATCGACCTGAGAACGGAGAACAGGCAGAACATCAGGGCAGAGCATCGTGTCTTCAGATGCTCAAGGTTATATCCCACAGTGTCAAATCTTTTCACACATCTTTCTACTTAGTAAAACCTTGTCATGCAACACTGTAGCTGTGAATATACTACTGAACATTCATCGTGAATTTCCGAGGCGACCCGTCCTTTGTACAGAGCAGGTTAATTTCGCTCTCTGTCTACACAACAACAACAAGTTCTTCTGATTCAGTCTGTGAGCCAGCAGGATTTCTTCTGAGTAAAGGCTCACATTAAGGTCCAGTGCAGCTCATGGATGTGTGGGAGTTGGCAAGCTTAGCTGCAGCCCAACATCGTACACTTAGCAGTAATCTTGTTCACACAGCTGTTATGTTCCCTCCAGCAGCCTGTTGTACGAAACAGTTCAGGGACACCCAAAAGGAGGGATTTTTACAGCAGCCTCATTCTGCTTCTCAAACGATGCCAATTGTTAAATGAGCTGAGAGAAGCGTCGGTGCATCACAGAGGACAGGCCCCTGCTTTCAATTCATGTCCGACTGACTGTAAACCTTCCCTGTGAAACCACAGTCAGCGACAGCTCATCAATATCATAACGATTATTATCTGAATGTGTACAAGTCAACAAGGCATCCATCACATGAATAAAACTCGTGACAGCCTCCTAAGAAGTACCCAAACGTCATACCTGAATACAAACAGTACTGTTGGGCATTTCCCTACTTTTGAAACTTGATTACACACTTCTAGACTTTTCTCAAGTAAGGTGTAAGAGCATTAAAAATGTACCGAAGCACAGCACTTGAGTAAAAGTAATTAATTATATTTAATTTCTCTGATGTGTCAGGATATTCTCTTTTCTGATGGCAGGAAATGCTTTCTATATGTCTAGAAACCTATGATTCAAAGGTTCTTGGAAATTTACCATCTTACCACTGAAATGAAAGAAAGAAATATATCTGACCGAAATACGTGGAGGTGAAAAGAAAAACCAAAACAAGATGTTTAGTACAGATCTAAACCGTGGCTACATGCAGCTGTACCCTGCAGTGCAGCAGACCAGAAAACCACAAAGTGCTGCAGTTTGTGCAAGTAGGTGCACAATCAGAAGATGCTTCTGGAAAATGTCCAGGCATAATAATTATATAACTCATTCGGCGACAGGAAACATGCCGTGGCTGGTCGTGATTACTTTCTCTGATGGGTGTGTCTGAGGAAATATTCTCTTCACGGTTTTATAAAGTGCAAAAGGAAAATCTTGCAACACAAGCACCTAAAAAGAAAAAGAAAAAACCTGCTGAAACTGATTTCTTCATCCGTCTCTCGCCTACTGCCCTCCCACTACAGCTACGGCTCTCTCTACACAGCCAATGACAAGGCTACTTCTGTAGGGCCAGCATTGATCTTCAGCTCAATATGGCGATACAAGCTGATGCTGCGACATCATTAATGACACAAAAAGCCCTGAAGTTGGACTAACTTTCAACACCTGGCTGTAGAGAAATGACAACATACATAAATCAAACACCTTCTCTGACTCATTAATTACGATTCATAGAAAAAAAGCCTTGGGCTGCAACTAAATTAGTTACATTGTCATTTAATCTGTCAGGTATTTTCTCAATTGATTGATAGTTGTTTGGTCTATAAATGTCAGAAAATAGTGAAAAATGTTGATCAGTGTTTTCAAAATGTTGCAGATGACGTCCTCAGATGTCTTGTTTTGTCCACAACACAGAGATATTCAGTTTACTGTCATAGAGGAGGAAAGAAACCAGAAAATATTCACATTTGAGAAGCTGGAACCAGGGACCTTTTGACCTTTGATTCTCTTGAAATTAACTTTTGCTTCCCCAACTCATCAAATGCTGCAGAGTTTGCCTCTGGCACTAAGCTACCACACATTTTTTCCACTTCTTTGCACCAGTTCTACTGACCAAATAAAAGTTTTTCAACATTCATTAACTGGCAGAGAAAGACAGTAGAACACAGAGCTGAAATCGTCAGACAGAAAATTAGTTGCCAGAAATTTTGATAGTTGATTAATTGTTAGGCATTTTTCAAGCAAAACTGTAAAACATTGGCTGCTTCCAGCTTCTTAAATGTGAGAATTTGCTGCTTTTCTTTGTCATTTATGGAGTAAATGAAGAGTTTTTGCTTTGCTTCTGAAGACTTGGTTTTGGGCTCTGGGTAACTATGATGAGAAATTTTGAGAAATTTCATAGACTAAAAGATTAATCAGTTAATCATGAAAATGATTGTTGGTTGCAGTCCTGCAATAATCTCACAACACAGTCAGACTTTTGTTTCTGTGATGTCACTACACAACCATTACAAACAAGTCTTTCACTGTAGTTGCTGCCTGGACGCATAAACTGGACGACAGTAGAAAACAGAGCTGCACAGACTAGAAACTTCTTGCCAACTGTTTTTATAAAATAATTATTTTTGAAGCAGAAATGTCAAACAGTTACTGCCTTTCTTTGTCATTTATTAAAGAAAATGAAAAATCTCTTTGGTTTTGGACTGTTGGTTGGACAAAAGGAGGAATATGAAGACGTCACTTTGGGAGTGAATGAATGATTCACAGCAACATCATGTAAAAAAAAAAAAAAAAAAAAAAAAGGAAATCCCAGTTCCTCTAAAAAAATTAAAAAAATGCCCCACAGAGCTACTTTTAGAATCAGCAACCCGTTTCAGGAGTAGCAGCAGAAAGTCACAATTTTGGTTAAATGAGAGTACGACCGCACTTTGTGAGCTGGATGTGTCAAAGTGTTTGAAATCTGAAAGAGGGAAAGTCCCTCTTCTACAGTGGGCGTTGTGCTACTAGTTCAGTTAGAAGTGGGGTTTCCCAAGGCCACTTGATTTTATTTTAGGAGGTTCCATGCATGATGCATGAATTTGAAAAAAAAAAAACCTAAATGATAGCAGTGCACACACTCACAACAATCGGATTGTGCACAGCAGAGGTAACTGTGCGCTGCATCTTGAAGAGCTTTACCTGTTTCATCAGCATGTAAGTCTCCGACATGATCTTCTCAATGCGTCCCAGGTCGTAGGTCATGACTTTCTGACCTTGCTGCCACACTCTGTAGGCATCAAGCAGTAAGGTTTTCCCCGACTCCACATCCTCAAGAAGCTTCCTCTTCCTGTTTGGCCTCCGTAGCGACCCCTGGTCAGTCCCGCTGGCTGCCACGGTGACCTTGGGTGCTGCGGCTTGAAGCTGCTGCTGCCTGGAACTGATACTCAGCTCTTCTAGAGACAGCTCTGGTGTCCGGCAGCTGTCAGTCACTTTCTGTTGGGGCTCTACGACACTCAGGGAGGTCTCGGCGTCCTTTTGGTTGACCTGAGATTCTGTGGTAGTAGGAGGCCTCCTCCAGGTGCCAGTTTCCAGGTCCATGGGCTCCTCAGGCCCCGCTTTGTGTTCCTCGTTCCCAGGAATCTCCACCTTCCCAGGGAAGCTCTCCTGAACCTTACTCCCTTTATCTATGGATGGCGTTGGTGGGGTGAGTTGAGCCTGCGAGGCTTCCCTGGGCCCTGCATCAGTGGCACAGGCTCCCTCTGTGAGCCCAGACTTCTTAGGCAGCACATGTTTGCTGTCCTCTGAACTGGGCCTGTTGGATGCGTCCGTTGTGGTCATCTCCCCCATGGAGGGTGCAGGCGCTTTTGGAAGCTGCTCCGACACCTGAAAGAGACCAGAGCCTGTCAAAACATGAAGCGGGTGCATGCCAGAGGTCTAAAACACCAAGCGTCTCTCAGCTCTTTGTGTGTTTGTCTGTGTGTGTAGTGATTTGTGCTTCCTTACCCCTGAGAGACTGTTCAGATTGTCCTCCAGGACTTTTACAGTTAGGAAAAATGCTCTCTTGGCCAAAACCTGGCGATCAACATCCCGTAAATACTTCCTTCATGGAGGAGAAAGAAGCGAGAAGAGGTGTCACGGAAGAAATAACATAATACAAATCACAAAAAACAGCATCTTTCAAAGATGGTCCTTACTTTCCCTGGTCAGGGGTTCTCTGCAGCATGAAAGAGACTTTCACCAGAGTGTCGTGATCTTTAAGCTGAGACAGCACCTCCAACAAGAGGACAATGGATCGGTTCATATGAGATGCAAAACTTCCCGGGCGGTCAATCTCATCTACTGGAATACGCCAGATGCCCTGAAGGGGACGAGGAGAGAAAAAAAGAGAAGCAGAAGAGTTGAGTTTGACTGTACAGCAACAATAAAAAACATTGTGTTTTCAGCCATCTGCTAATGGAACATGGCACAGACCAACTTATGGACGAGGAGGCCAACTGTTGTCCGGGAGGAGCTGCTTTCACATTCGACTGGACAACAAGCCAACAGGCTAATTGGAGAAATTCTGAAAGTTTATGTTTTAAGCCTGCTCTCTGCTACGACTCCAGGTTTTCAAAAGCACACGGAAACAATTAAAGACATGGAAAAACTGACGGGAAAGAAAGTTGAAAGCAGAAGAATTAATAGGAGTTAAAACCATGGCATTCAAAGAAGAAAGCCCTAATGAGGGGATGGAAAGGCTGCAGGAGAGATCTTGCGGACTGTTTGGCCATGTAGGAGGTTGGAAGGGAGAGATGGGGGGCTTTCTCTCTGGGCACACATGATAGGAAGCCTCATTAGCGCTCAGCTCTGTCCAAGCAATTCAATTCACCAGCAGACTGGCTGCAAACCAACAAACAGTCCTCCTTTGCAGAAAGCGTGATGATTTATATTTTTCCTCTTTTTTGATGGATGAGTCCACCTTTTCAGTGAGCACATGTCCTCCCAGCAGGCGAGGCGAGGCGAGGTTCTGCACTCTGAAGCTACTGACGCGAGTGCAGATGGTGGCCTAGGCTGTGCTCAGTCAGAAAGGACACATGGCACAGAGTCGAGAGCTTCTGGCCTCACAAAATGTGTGCGAGACAAAACAAAGATGACCATATCCGGACGGAACAAAACAAACGAGATGGCTCCATCAGCTGCTGAAGGCACCGGGGAGCGCGGCGCTCCTCCTCACAGACAGATTGTCAGATGACATTTTCAAAGACACCACAGAGGAACAAGAAAGGAGCGCGAGGCAAATAAAGCAAATCACATTCCTGAGGATGATTCAACGCCTACTCACTGAGGAAGGGTGGCAATCTAAAACCCAATCTAAATTGACTCGTCGTCAACATTTTAATTAACAATCGACTACTTTGATATTAATTGGTTTGAGTAATTTGTCAAGAGAAAAAGAAGTCTGAATTCAATCACCGCTTCTTAAATGTGAACATTTTCTGGTTTCTTTCCTCCTGTATGACAGTAAACTGAATATCTTATGGACAAAACAAGACATTTTAAAAACATTGTGATACACGGATCAACATTTCTCAAATTTTCTGACACTTTATAAACCAAACGTTATTATTATATCATTATTATTATTATTATTATTATTATTATTAACATTAAATACTAAGAAAGCAGACTAATCCACAAAGAAAACAATTAGTCACAGCCCTAATGAAACACAAAGTTCTTAACACACAGTACATGAATAAACAGTGTTATATTCATCTTTAAAAAAAAAGCAAAAAAAAAAGCAAAAATTTTAGGTCTTTAAATATTCAATGCTTAGTTTTTATCGACAGTGACATTTTCAAGGTAATGTATCGAAGTTAGAAAGATTTTGTGACACTGCTTCCTTTAAAAATCTTAACTTCATTTTGCATTTTCATTTAGTTTCAAATGATCTTTTGTTTGCAGGCATCTGTTAGGAATTAATTCAGGAATCAATCTGCTCAGATTGCTCATTAATTATTCCAATTATGATGTCCTGGATCCAATTTTACTGGTGAAATGATCCCAATTCAACAAATAAAACTCTGAACAACAAGCGTACATGTGAAAATGAGAAATATATAAATATCATATGATGCAATCACGCAGGGCTTTGGGAGGTTTCAACCTTTCAATGCACAGATTACCAAAAGCCTCCAACGGAGCGGGACAAGTACGATGAGGGGGTGGGCTCTGATCACTTATTAAAAGAAAAAAAAAAACATGTCTAATGGAGGAGAGTTGTTCCTCATCAGAGAACCATCCAACCACAGCAAATCTGTTTTGGGAGCACAGAGCCATGGCTTTACACAGATTATGCTGTAGCACAACAGCTAAAGCAGATTTGTAAGAATTTAACTGCAATGATTTTAAGCATCTTTTTTTTTGCCGAGAGAAAATATGAGCACTGCTTGATATCTGGAGTGACAGCTCTGGCACAGATGTGGCCGATACATGACGTGAAAACCAGACAGATTAAGATGCATAGCAGATGAGAGACGACCAATGGATGAATCCTTTGAAGAAAGACCAGATTCCTCCCTTTATGTTCAAAAGGGTTGTTTTGGTTGTAGACGATCAGGATAAAAACAGACAGTACACATGTGACTTTATAAAGTAATTCTAGTTGGTTGCTTATGAATGTTTTATAGAACAACTTTAGGAAGGATTGTTGCAGCATGACAATGAAAGGGCAGAAATCTGCTGCGGACCACCAGACAACAGAGGAACTTATTTCCTAAGGCTGAGACTCGAATTTAATTGTCATTTTGCAAACAAGATTGAAAAATTGATATATTAAATCTTGAATCTTTAAGAGTTATTAAGAGACTTTAAGAGACTTAAAACCAGAGCCCGACCAAAAATACTGATATTAAAAGTTGTCATGTTGACAATATACACGCCGATACAGATATATCTTCAATAGGCCAATAAAAGCAGATAATAACATCCAACCACCCAGGCTCTACAACAGGGAATGGTAAAATGCTAACATTCATTTTGAGATCTCATTCAAGGATGCAAAATTCACTTTCCATCTGTTTCTTCACTTAAAAAAGTACCTGTGAGTACATCTGTTCGCCAGGAAGCTCTTCAGTGACACATTACCTCAAACTATTCTCAGCACCAACTGTACAGCACGAACCTCGACAAGACTTTGACTGACAAGGAACTGGTGAGACTGCTCTTTAGTGTCACAGTCGTAATTTATCCATCTGAAATGCAAAGACACAGCCCACTGCCGTCCTTGTTGACCATAGAATAAACTGCCCCTCGTCCCCAAACTTCCTCGTGTGAAATTTAGCCAAAACAAAATGCTGGCTGTCTGCTATACAACATCTGGGGGAAAACCCTCAGCGTGTGGTCTTATGTATGTCACCCTCTCATGAATAACATGTCGTCAGTGACAGAACGGGCACAGGCCCAAAATATGACCCCATAGTTGAACTTTATGACTGCCTGGAGTGTCTTTTAGCAACCAGCAGTTCATTTTGCAGCTTAGTGGTAAAAATTGCACTATTTTACCAGCCAAATACAACTTCAGGTTACCTTGTTACCTTCTAATACTAGCAGCATTTGGTAGGTGGGTGGTGTAATTTAACAGCGGTCATACATTGTTGTACCCTGCCGCGCACAATTAAGACTTTCTTCTGCAGTTCTGTGCCTTTAACACAAGAGTAGCACTGATTTAAAAACACTACATCACTCTAGTATAGCACAATATGACACAGGAACTCCGCTCACACAAAAATCCACACCAACTTATTCTCGATTTTGTGAAAGTCAGAGTCAAACAGAGAAAGCCACTCACCATCACCAAAGAAAGCTACTCCACGGCGCCTGTGTTTGTATTCTTTTGGATAGTTTCCTGCTGGCGGTAGCAGCACCAGCAGCCCTGGCAGCGCCTCTACCCTGAAAGAGGCTCACGCACAGGGAGCAGGGGGTGGGCTGCATTTGGGTGCTAGGGCAGCGAAGCACAGCTGCACACGGCAGAGCGGGAGCAGATGAAGAAGAGGAGGGTGGCAGCTTCTCTGGCGAGAGGAGGAATGGGGCTGGAGTCAGGGCCTATGAGCTCAGTGTGCCACTGACAGACAAGCCGACTCGTTCCTCTCCTGGTTTCAAACCCTGCCATCTCAAAACAAAAACACCCACGCACTCTATCTCCGCTCTCCCCTGACCCCAGCCTGCTGGAGTTCTCTGCCCCCCTCCTTCCTTCGCTTCTCTCGCACTATACACAGCGTACAGCCAATCCTCGTAGGCCTTTGCCAGCCAATCGGAGGCCAACGGAGGAACTCCCGCCCATTAGTGCACACCCACACAATACACACACACAAACAGAGGAGTGTGAGAGAGAGAGTAATGAGGAAACCGAGCGAGTGCAACAGAGAGAGGAGATGAGTAGAGCGAATAAGAGCGAGGGGGAGGGGTGGAGCGTGATCACCCTGAAGACGGAGCAACAGGAAAAGAACAAGAGAACATAAACTGCCTGAAAAATTACCTCAACGCTACCACATCCGTGTAGAGGGAGGCATCACACCAGTAGTGACAAAAACAGAACAAGAAAAGTGAAAAGAAGGTCAGGTTTGTGTAAGTGAAGCCCCTCATTAACCGCAGAAACCACAGGCTGAAGATCAGTAATGTCTGAGCGCAGGACTGTGTTGCCCACACACAAACACATTCACACACACGCAGTATTTCCTCAGCTCAGCAGCCCTCACCTTCTTCCGCTCCTCTATTTCAACTCTGCTCGTGCCTCTCCTGCTGGTCACCATAAACATTAAGTAAACACACCTTGTTTTTCCTGCTTCCTGTTGTGTGAGTGAAGGAAAAAAAAAATTTAAAAAAATACTTGCTGAAAAATGTCAACTGAAGACACAGCAGAGGAAGAAGGCAACTGAAAACATACTGGCAGCCATCCTCCAACATGCAAATCAAAATATCAACTTCTACAAGATGCATTCATTGGGCCAACACTCCTCCCCGAAGAAGAAAAAAAAACAAGGTTCTCCTGAGTGGAGCTCCACCTCCAGCACAGCTGAACACACAAATGTTTGAGTCATACATCAAACCGAGGCAAGTAATACAAGTGTAACTGTTCCCCAGAAGACAACCCCGACCTAATACAACAAGACACTGAGGCTTACCTATAAGCAAAGTTACATTCATGCAGTCAAATCAAACACGAAATGCTCGTTCTGAAAAGACGGCATCGGCTCAAAATAAGTTACAACACTGGGATGGAGTTTTATGAAACGCGGCAACGACGACATCATTTTCTTTGGAGCTTCGTAGAGAGTGAACGTGCGAGTGGGTGGAAGAATATGTAAGCAGAATATGTGTGTGGTGTGTAGAGTCGGGGGCGAGGAGGGAGGAGGTAACACCGCGTCTGAGTGAACACACAGGGACTCCTCACGATCGCAGTAGTCCCAACAGCCAGGGGCCTCGCATTACTGCAGCATGACGACCAATATCATGAGATTCAGCCTGGATACGCTGTTACGAGAGCCGGGAGTAATTTATAACAATTACGTTTCCACAACACAAAGTGATTCTGTGGTCTTTGTTGCAGCATAATATCTGTGGTTAAAGTGGAAGATAAACCTCTGTAGTGCAGTAAATAAACCAGATTTTTGAGGAATTACTCAGCTATTTTAGAGAGTTTTCATGTGAGGAGCTAAAATGAAATAATGAGTAGACTAGTCAGAGTCTGAACGACGAGCATACTAGAGACTTCAACACTTCTGCTCTAGTGTCACAACACCAAGAACCACAATACAAATGTCAGCATATTAATAATGCATTGCCAAAGCCCGAAGCACGGCATAAAGGGCCGCAACTAACAATTATTTTCATTGCACAATCCGATATCGCCGTGTTATTGTTGTTCCGGGAACATCATAATTAATGTTCGTCTCAGGCGTTCCTTGCAACTGAGCAATCACGTTCTTGTAATGTCACCGCTAAGGGAGTCGGGAAGAAGACTGGAAAAGAGACGCACAGAAGATATTCGTACAAACGTGTGTTTAATGTTTTGAAAGCATATATTTTAACCCAAGCCACGTTTTTCTAAATCTAAACTAAATTTAGTATTCTGTCGCCTCAACCTGCTTTCCTGAGTGACAGTTCAATACTGAACCCATTCAATCATGTCAGCTTAGTCTACACAGAATCTGGAGCTTGTTCTCAAGGAAGGATTGTGGTGGAACAACATTAATTATGATGTAAGAACAATATTAGGCTAATGACTAAATTGGACTAAGGCTGACCAAACAACCAGCTGTTGGGTCCACATCTTTACAGAAACCTGTACCCATCACAAAACCTTGGATCAAGCTGTTGCACTCAACGGGCGGACCTTGTTCTGGACGGATAGACACACTGTGTTTATCAGATGTCCGACATTTAATGTGAAGCTGCCTAACATCATCGTGGCCTAAGACATTACTTATCACCCACTTGCAATCCTGTACCGAGTTCTCTCCCCAGACAGCTTAACAACCATTCACACCTGGGCTCACCTTGCTCTAGCAACCTACATGAAGACTGGTTCTGACCAACAACCCAGACATTCAGAGCTCACACGTGTCCCTAACGACTCTGTTAGGACACAGAGTTAGGTAGAACTGAGGCAGCCTCTTGGATGAGAGGTGGAACGTCTTCAAGAAACCGAAACAAGTCCAGTTACCTACGATACAGCACCTAGATTTATCATGACCTGGATGACTGAGAACCTTCATCAACATAATATCATCACCACCACCAACTTGTTGCTGCCGGGAAATTGTTGTGATTCATCTTTGATCTGACAAGTCTTTGACATTTTACATACTAAAATAATCTGCAGATGATTTGACGATGAAAAAAAAGCCCCATTTAATTGACTAATCCCTGCAGCTCTGATGACATATCACAAATTAAATTATTTTTCTCATGTCTGTGAATCTAGAAATATTAACCTAGACGTAATCTACATTTAAAATTAGTAATTACTACATAATTATTGAGTTATTTTTTGTTTAAAAGTGAGCTGGCCCCCTTAGAAAGCACTCCTGCTGACAACCACACCAATAAATTATGCAACACAAGCTCATCTGGATCATTTCTAAACACCAGTATATAGGTTACTTTATGCAGGCCCCAGTTAATGCAACCCAGCCAAAGCAGGGAGGAAAAGTAGGGCATCATGACCTACATTAGGAAACTCAGTGTTCACAAGTTCACTGAGGTGGGTCCTCAACTGATAGTCAAGTCTCCTTGACATTAGAATCCCTCCATCGCTCCATATCCATCCATATGGCTCTCATGCAAACAAACAGATCAACCTGATTAAAGTTTACAGGTAGAGGCGTCGACATTGGCTGACAGTTGTTCTCTGTCAAGACACAGGTGGCTTGAGGTATTGGCCTTGGTTGCTGCTACTCATTTGCCGTCAGTTTTGTGCATCTTGAAAGAGCTGGCATTGAGGAATTCTGGTGCAAAAACCACTTCCACTTGGCACAAACTGGGTTCTGAACAATTCCTTTTCTATCCACCTACATTTGAAGAGTCGTTGCTCTCATGAAGAAGACAAAGTTGACGACTAAAAAACACGCCATTACTGTGTTCTGGCAACTTTTTATCAGCGGTCTAGCTGCCACAAGCTCATAGACTCAATGATAACAAGCATGTTTGATCAATATTTAGAAATGTTTGCATTGTCCTATGGCAAAGAGAGATGGCTTCATTTGAAAGGAACAGTAAAGCCCCAACAGTTGGGATGCCAGGGCGGCAGGTTTCCCTCCAGAAGGGGCTCTGCGAGATCCCAGTGGGAGCCAGAGCGTTGCAGAGCTCTCCTCCAGCTCAGACCTGGCCCACATCGCTTCTACAGTCTGTTATCAAAGCATTCTGGAGTCAGTCTCTGACTCTACACAACACAAGATCGACTATGTCCAAAACAATGTGCACCACAAAAATATGCGCCAACAACTGACTGATGGGAGGTGCTGACACGATTTGACATTTGGCTTGTTTTTATCTGCTCTGTAACAAAAAGTGGGAGCATTTAGGTTTTGACAAATCAAACCGGGAACAGATCGGAAAGTGAGCCAATTTCTGCACACACTGAAAAGACATAATATCTGCTTCAAGAGAGGAGAGGTAAATGAACTGACATGCAGAACAGATGACAGTTTCAGACTGTAATCTCCTCCACTGGAACCCAACAGAGGCCTTGTAATTCTGAGAGGCAGATAATTCAACAATCTCCCACTGAGACTCCATTTATAGCAGCACTTGTATCTACTGATCCATATTTAGGGATGTTTTTTTTTGTGCATCAAATTGAATTATCTGAATAATGTGTGTGAAAAGGGTAAACCTCACTGTAGTACGCCAATCATTCGCTCAGCACACACGCAGACAGCTCATTAGTCACAAACGTGAGGACACACTTGAGAGCTTCACTCACTCTGGGAGTCTCCATTAGCTTGTCAACAAGTATTTTACAGTCACGTAGATTATTGTATGAACAGTGCTTCTGTGAGTATATGAAACATGCATTTATTTTAATGTGCAGTAGAAAAAAAGGATCATTTTGGCTACTGCAGGCCAATGTACCATAACCACATCTGTTTTTTCCTCTTTTAAAATATATAATACGCAACATTTCAGCAATTAAGATGTGTACCTGCTACGGATGGGACATAAGATTTTATTGCCGATCATGATAAAAACTTGGTTGATTGTGGTGAATTTACTTCATCTAGATCACCAACATCCTCACACGAATAACCTGAAAACTAGTCCTATTTACATTTTCCAGTTGTAGAAAAATGACACCATCCAGGTATTGATTGGTTCCCTAAAAGCCTCGCTTTCGTTATGATATTCAGTCTGCCACCGAGCTGGATCCCTCCCGGAAAAATGAAGGTCGAATCACGGCACAAAGTAAAGTGTGTCTGCCACTGCGCAACCAAAACAGGAAGAGACATGTTTTCCACGGTCACTATCCCCAGGTAATGGAAAACAACTGGAATAACTGTGGAAACTCGACAGTGTAATAGAAAAAGAACCAAGGCAAAGAAGGTGAAGAGGGAGATTGATAGAAACCGAGGTAAAACAAGAGTGAACGGACGGGCATTCACGTGATGGAGAGTGCTCTCAGTTGAGTTTCCGCTTACCACTGGGCATTTTGTCCACTAGATCAGTAAGAAAGAAAACTTGCCTACTTATTATACAAACAGCTGTTTTACTCTGACTTTTCATAGCACTCAGATCAGGGTTTCTAGATCAAACTGAGATTCTTATGGTTGTTTTTTTCCTTTGGAGAGAGTTACAAGGCTGCTAGCAGAAGCCATGAGATTGTGACAGCGGTGTCAACAGTAACACCGCGAGGAAACGCTAGGAGGAGGAAAAGTTGTCTATTTCTGCTTTAAGCATGATTGATGATGAATTTGAAATATTTTTGCGCCACGATTGACATGAAATAGTCATATTGTCCCATGCATTTACCAACAACGTTTAAACCCAGAAAAATCCAGAATTATATCCAATGAAACACGTCTTAGAACAAGAGAGGAGGACGGTGACTAAACACAAATCATCTTATCCATAAACATCCCAAACCACTTCATGACATCATCAAAACTACCCGTTTCTTTTTCATGTTTTTGCCTGAGGGTCTCCTAGTATCAGACCTTACATAGCTACTGTTTAACTGATAAGGAACCAACAGAAACACACTGTATGTTCAAGCAAAACTGACCTTGAGAAACGTCAACAACTATTCTTTACATCACAGCTCAGTCAAGGGAAATGTGTTCCGCTGCTTCCGCTAATGACTTCTGAACAATTTAATGTGTTACTGTAATAGAGTGGCAATCAATTCAGTGATGACAGGGGACAACAACATGTGTTATGCAACATGTGGTGACATGATGACATGCAGCCATGCTCAACTCTGACTTACATTGAACAGGTTTGTCTTGTTTCTTTCACAGAAAAGTCCTTGTGCTGGCATGTGCTTCAGCTGTTGCCATGGGACACTGCTTCCTAGCAACACGTCTCGGGCCCACTGTAGGTTCTGTGGGGAGAAATAAATAAATAAATGAAACATACATGGGTATGTACACTTTTGTATAAGCACAACACGACAGACATTCGGAGGAAAAAAAACAAGAGGGTAGCGCTCCATCAGAACAGATTGACAGAAGCGATAAACAGATTTAATATCGGTTATAAAAGAATCAGCAGAAAAATGTGCTATTTGCAATCAGGAGAAAGCAGAGCTCCTTTCACAGTGTGATGACTCACAAATCAGCGTCTACACCAGTGCTGTTGGAAAAGATAGCAAGCAAATGCCACTTCATGTTATCTTTGACAAACACAGAAGCCTATAGCATGAAATGATGGGCCCCCTCTGCCTCCATCTTGTGAGGATAAAGCTGACCAGTCAATGCAAGACTTCTAAAGCTGGATGTGTCGGGCTGTGAGGGCAACTTAGCAGCCTGTCCAAACACGATCACATCAACTGACTGTCGTTGGCCCTGTTCAGTCCTCGTATTAACAAGTGGACAGCTCTCGGTACAGGTGTGAATGCCCAGAAAACACACTGAGGTTGCATGTGAGATCCAATCACTCAGACCACATTCAGAGGTGCAACCACGTTGTTTAAGCAGCGTCAAAATGCAAAACAAGAAGTTGGTTGTTTCCTTGTATAAAGTGTCAGTTTGTGGCAGCATGGCTGTACAAGCCTGTTCGCTTCCGTGTCTAAAGTGCGTCACTCACGGCTAATACTGATTAATTTCAAATGTTTTTGTTTTAAAGGTAAGTTCATATCCTGTAGTTTAGGCAAACCTGAGGTGATTTGTTATTTATAGCTCTAATAAGATTTATTGTGTTAACTTAACTTGAACAACAACAACAGCCACTCCAGCGGCGTCATGTGTGGCTTGAACATTGCGTGGTGCTGCAACTCCACCTCATGAACAGCATCAACAGCATTGTTGGCGTTCTTCTTCTTCTTTGTGTTTATTGGCGGCTGACAAACCAACATTAAAGGTAGATACCGCCTGTGTGTAAATACTGCACTTGTTAAGTCAACTAAAGCAATTTTGCTTTGTATTATTCGTATTCGATTTTAATTCCAGGTGTGATTTGTGTGAACATCCATCATCGGTGGTCTGATCACAAGTCTGAACAGGCCGGGTGCATTTCTTTTCTTCAGGCTGCTGATAACGCCACTGGAGACAAGAACTGAAGGAAACCTTACCACCTGGTTGAGCTTTAACTAAGTTATTCTACATTTACTGAGCCTCATTGTGATCATCATTACTGGTCTAAAAAATATTAAACTCAATAATTACTTGTAGTGTTTGACTGTTATAAGTAATGTCATAAAATAAAGACAAAATTGAAAAGATTCTTCAATGATCCTCAGTCTTGTTTGCAGATTAGGAAGTAAATTTCCTTTGGGAGCCATTAAACCTTAATGCTGCACAGTCGGCACACTGTTAAAAAAAAAAAAAAAAACATATCACAAAACATAAAATACAAAAAGCTCGGACCTTTTAATGGCGAATTCGCCCTTTTTGAGTAGGGACAAAGGCTGCATTAAAAGGGTTCGACAAACTGAGTGCTGACAGAAGGATGCCGCCACAGTAAAGCTCAACGGTAACTCCCTGTGCCAAACTGGCTGAGAGAGCACTGTGCTACCACCCACACACACCTCTGCCCACAGAGCCTCACAGCCAACACAGGCTGTTTCAGCAAGTCGTGTTTCACTGCTGAGCTCACGGACCCACAAGAAAATCCAAGGGGAAAAAGAAAGAAAATAGCCTTTGCAGCATGTGAGGAAATTGTAGGAATTCTTATCAAGCCCCATCTTCTGTAAATGTCACAGTTAATGACAGAGGACACTGATTACAGGTGTATGGAAGGATTTAATGGATGACTTGACCTTTGATAAGCAATGAGAATGGACTAGTGCATCAGTAACAGGGGCGGACTGACCTGGTGAGTCTTGCTGTTGCTGTAGAAGAAAGCCAGGCGATAGAGACTCTTGTAGTGCTGAGGGAAGCGTCCGAGGCAGAGGAAGAGGGCGCGGACACACATGTCCAGCAGCATTCGTCTCTGCTCGGGACGTTCTGCAGGCAGAGCTTTGGGCACCTCGATCACCTCAGCGGGCGGCTCGGGCTTCTTCTTCCCCTCACTGGCTGGGGTTTGAGGAGCGGTCTGCTGAGAGGAGGCTGGTTTTGGAGGGGTGGCCGGGACAGGCAGCGGATGAGGACAAGGATCCACAGAGACCTTTGGAGTTGAAGCCTCGGGCAGCGTCACCACCACAGATTCAATGACTTCCTGGATGACTTTTTCATCCGCCTGGATGCCAGAATGCTCTCCATGACATACTAGAGTAGGATTTAAATAAAAAAACATCAGAATTTTAGTACAGCATGTATTCTAGCAACACTTTTATTATAAATGCTCGTGAGATTTTAAACATCTAAATTAGAAGTTTTCACTGTATTTTTTACCACAATATTTCCTTTTGGCAATACAGCACCAAATAATACAGAACAAAATGATAATAACAAAAAATTGGGGTCAAAGCGTGGTTAATTTAACGAATTAAATACATTAAGAATATCTCTTACGCAGCTTTTGTGCCCTGAAGGATCAAATTTGACTGTAACAGACTACAAGAACAGTGCGTAACGCTGATGAGCTGAGACAGAACCAGCTCCAACTCGTTACTGACGAGCATTTTCTCTTGTGGACTTCAGCAGAATAGAATAGAGACATCGGCCCACAACTCTCATCTCTGGTACATCATAACAAGACATATGTGCCGCACCACCTGTGGAGCTGAGCTAATTGCCGATCCGCTGGCTCCTGCTAACTAGTCACATCCTGCCATTTCTCTCCACCTGACATCACACCTGAAAAATGTTGGTTCAGTTGGTTGGTACAAAGACAAACCGGTTGAAGCTCGTTCACCGGACCTGCAAAACAAAAATCATACCCAACCCCACCACGCAATGCAGTTGAACAACAAACGCTTAATTCACCGCTATAACGAAAGGAGACATCATGGCCCTATTTATGAGCCTGTCATTATTATGAGCCGGCAAGAGCCAACATTTCAATCCCAGTGTACCTGTGTCCTCCGATACCAACTGCCCGTCCTTCACCGGCGTTGTGCTTTCCGACGATGACGAACTCGCCTTCACAGAGGCGGGTTTGTGGTTGCTGTCCTGTGAGCTGGCGGGATCTGTGAAGGCATCCTGCGTGGAGTTGGAGTCGGAGAGCATCACCACCTCACTGTCCTGACTGCGCTCTGCCAAAACAAAAAGAAAACATCACGGGTCATGCCACCAGTTGCATGGACCCAGATCAAGACAACTGGTGGATAAATGCACGTAAATAAGTTGTTTTCTTTCCAAAAAGCAGGTTTTATGAACTTAAAAAAAAGTTATTACACTGTCATTTGGGACAATCTTAATTTAGATGAGTGTATTGTATACATTTCAACCAATTATCCAAAACATGTACTTGGGTAGCCTTTTTTTAAAGCTGTTGATTGGGGATGTGTTGTTTAAATGTCAAACATTCCCTGTAGTAATGTGGGTAAGAAAATAAATAAATGCACTTATGAAACAAAAATAGGTCATGAGCCAAATTCCTTATTAGTGCATCCCTAATGACACACTGCTATAAAAGGAGAGAAGGTTTGTTTTTGTAAGTGGTCCAAATCCAAAATGCCAGCAATCCTCTTAATTGCCATGTTGTGCTGCCTCAGCAAAAAGAAAAAAGTCCTTGGCAGAGAAGTGTAAAACAGTCAGAGGGGCAACAAGCTTTTGCTATTTCAGTGAGTAATGCACACGAGGGACTTTTCACAAGAGGTAACAGCACAGTTACTATTGTACTGTAAGAGTTGTGTAAGCTGACAGTAAACAGTGCTTCCTTTAGGATTAACAATACAGCCTCTTATAGAGTTTGGTGGGTTTGAGGAGCAGTACCATTCAGGGAAGCCAGCCACATTGAAGACCTGGGCAGGCAGTAATCATGGTCAAACCCTGGTGAGGCTGTTGAAGATACGGGGAGCTGGTTTTAAAATATATTCAAGAAAAGCTGTATCTCTGAATTTATATATTTTCTTAAAAATTCTTCAGAAATCAAATCATTTACCTTTCTTGACAGCAGATTTAATGCCACTCCCCGAGAGAAAGTAGGACCTGATTCAGACACAAACGTCTTTGAAGCCACGCGGCATGAGAAGTGTTTGGATAGGACGTTTCTGAAAATCAACATTTCCCTTCTAAACTTAATAAGGCCTGGGACATGAATGGATGCATTTAGGACACACCACTGATCTCCTATGTTACTGCCAATAGAGCAGCAACCTCAAGAGAACAATAGAGCCTGAGTGATTTATCAGGCAGCCGATGTTGATCCATATTGGCGATATGACAAGGCTGAGCGGTATGACCTTAACATAATATCACAGTGTTTCTAGGCTTGGAAATCTACTGGAAAGCACTTCATAGAGGCTTTTACTGGCCGACAAACTATCAATGTATTCTTGAAATCAACAGCGACTTTTGGTAATTACTACTACAAGTAGAGCGGTCTGACACATCAGTTTACTGTAATGCAGCCAAGGTAGAATTACCACCTTTCCTCGTAGCACAAGTTAACTTGCTGTTCCTGCGCTGTGGTGCTGAATAACAGAATATTAGATTAGATTATAAGATTTTTGTATGAATTCTTGAAATGCCAAAAATGTGTTTTGTGAGGTCACAGTGACGTTGATATCTGACCTAATGTAATCAATTCATTCTTTGAAGAAATTCCCTCAAAGCGTTCTTGAGATTTCGTATTCAGACAGATTACATAAAACCCTCCGGCTACGGTTTCGACCAGCGCGGAGGCATAAAAAGATGCTTGGGTTGATTTATAATAATTAAATTCCCAGAGAAGTTCACAGTTTCAGTCCACTGATGACATTTCTGGCTGAAAAAACTGCAAACTGTCGCGCCTTCATTATACATCTTTATATTGTATAGAAAGTTTTATACTCGCCAAAATCTGTATCGGCTGCAAAAATCTGTCAGGCTCTATAAAACACATGAAAATCAGAAATCATACTTCCAAGTTGCAGAAGATGATGAAGAAGAGATTATAGGTGATCATAACAGGAACATTTTCCAAGATAATGATTTGAGAAAGTCGTGTCTGAATCAGGTCCTACAGTCTCGTCACCCAGATGTGCTTTAAGCAGAAGCCAGAAACACTGGACACCGACAAGCAAACATGTGCATGGTGGGGTATTTCCTGACTTGTGTGCCAGTAACAGGCAGGCCACATTCTGACTTGACATTTTCACACTAATTGGCCATAATTGGGAAATTATATCCAATTAGTGAAAAACAGCATACACATGATTCACGCGAGGTTCTGAAATATCTCCGGGGAGTTTGACTCTCTGTCAAATTAAGCCGACACCAAACTCAAATAAAATGTGACCACATGATACACCAGACAGTTTAGTGGATTGTGACAGAGGACTGACGTTGTCCAGTCGTGAAGACATTCACCCCATTAGAACTACATGCATATAAATGGCAAAGCAGGTGGTAAAAAGCAAGCAGGCAAAGAAGTAGCAGGCAGGTAGGTAGGTAGGAAGGAATCTGGAAAGGGTGACAAAACTGGCAACATGGGCAATATGGCTGCGTTATTTGCACATTCAAGCTAAACATGAACACATGGGGTGGGTGAACGAATGTCACTGGTTTTTGTCATGTGAAAGAATGACCAGGACTATTTTCTCCAAACTGTGTTACGGCCTCTGGTTCAGAATCCCCAGCACAGAGTTACAACTCATGAAAATGTTCAATCCAATATCTGAAATTGAAATTCTGGCTCCTTTAACTCTGCCACACACATACTCAGCGTGTTAAGTATGCGGCTGTGGTTTTTTTGTGTTAATTCTGACATCTCGGTTACGCAAAAAAAACACCACATAAACTTTCTCAGACAAACACACAGAAATTCTCTGAAATTCAAGCAAAGACAAGTATGACCACAGCACTGCAGGACCAGAAGCTCCTGTACATTAAAGATGGTTAATGTGCATGAGTCAGTCACTTGTAATATTCACATTGTACACATTGTACTGCATGTACGTCACTGAGAGCAATAACATACATCTAACATGTCAAGCCTGTTTTTCAAAAACAGGAAATTCTCTATTTTCATCTCCAGCGTCGGGAGAAAAAAAGATTTCAGCACATGTGGGCTGAAAACATTCCAGTTTCTCACAGCTGCCACACATGCACATGAAACCCCCAAATCAATTCAATGATTAACAATCCAATACCATCGATGCAAAGAGAAAACATCTATACATAATCATCAGGAGATGCCTTCATTTTGACATTCCCATGAACAAAAAACAAGATATTTACTCCCCTCCAAGGACGAAATCAGCATATTTTAAATTTCGGACAAACCGAGCATCTGTTTCTCTCACTGAGACAATATCAGCTGCTCTTTTTGAACAATTATAGGCTGAATAACAACACAAATGCAGGCTGAAATTCAACCACGATGTTCAGGCAGGAGATGCAGTGACGTAAACCAACGATGAGAAAGAATAAATAAATGATGCGTGTTATTATCAAAAAATATGGTTTTGTTTACTTCACAGTTAAAGCTTTTTTTCATACTTTATGTTAGAGGTTGTTAGAACCACTGACTTGATTTATGTTTGATGCAAAATCAGATTTGGCTTCATTAAGAGAAGACTTGAATGATAAACTGAGTAAAGCAAAACAATGATTCATTTTAAGTGCGGCGCTCCTGTCTGCCAACAAGATAGTTTCATCTCATGAAAATGAATTGATTGATTAATAATTACCATCCCTAGATGTCATTTTCTTTAGGGCAAAAAGTTGTGGCGGTTACTCCTGGAACCGATTGTGTTAAATAATATAATATAATTTCATATCGATCACAGGCCCCTGAATTAAATCGATCAAAATTGTAAAGCGGTGGATTTTGTGATATTGGCAAATGTATCGTCGTCCCCAGAAATGATATCCGTGATCAAACGGATGATTTACACCTCTATCTAATTCTTAGTGATCGATCAGGATCACTAAGAATTCCTGAACACACAGATGTCTCCAGGATGTTTCTGGCTTAAGGAAGTCACCACAAAAGAAAAAAAGATATTAGGAGAGGCAAGATGATTGTTGAGGAGAGAAATAAGTCCAGCAATAAAGCAGCATCTAGAAATGGATGTTATCTCTCT
>OMLP01013114.1:0-14204 GCA_900302685.1 Spondyliosoma cantharus | reverse complement strand
AACTATGATAGAAGGAAGCTGTCCAAGATAAAGAAGACTAGGAAACAGCTGCTTCCTTCTTCCCAGAACTCCTGGATGAGCTGGCGGCTACAGGGAGAACCAAGCCATACAGAGATAAGCACCCGATCCCTGGAGGCTCTCTTGTTGACTGCAAGGAGATGGATGCACACAGGCTGTGTCAGATACTGCAGGTGGAACAGGTGGTGTCATCTCCTCCTCACCCCAACGCCTCGGTATTCACATCGGGGGCCTCCGTGATCGCCAAAGCTGAGCGCTTTGAGTACAGTCTGACGGACAAGATCTACAAAGCGGCCCCCTTCTCACTGTGTGAAACCCGAGTCCTCGCTTCTGATGGCCTATCAGGTAGTATTGGAGGAAGAGATGACAGCTAAGCTGTACACGAAGCTGTAGGAAGAGATCTGCATAGTCACTGTCCACTGCCTTCACCTCGATAAAGTTGCAGTCCAGGCCACAGACAGATCAGTGGGCCTCATGGTCCTACAAGAGAGAGTCAGGTGATTAAACATCACCAACCTCACCATGAGAGAGACGAGGATCTCCTAGATACACCTGTTGACCTACAGGGTCTCTTCGGCTCAGACGTAGCCTCAGAAGAGATGTGAGGACAAGAAGAGGGAAGATGAAGCCTGAAGCTCTGCCTGCCCAGGAAGGCTCGGCCGAGCACTGCGGGACCTCCTACTGCAGATATTTGTGCAGACTATGATGCATCCCGCGCCCGGCTTCAGGATCCCAAAGCTCTCCAGTGGGACCAGCTCACAGCGCTGTGGACAGCAGACAAAGTTTTGTTCATGGTTCCTGTCGGTGTACACATCACAATAGTTGTCACACTGCAGTAAAGTTTTCCCAACTCTTGCAACCACGCAAAATGCTGAGGGCGCATGTTAAAAAGAAAAAGAAAATTGTTTACAACTAATATGGCCTCCCACATAAACCCAGTGGGGATCACAAGCTCCTCTTTCTCATTTTACATCAGCAAGGAGGGTGGTCTGTGAGACACTCAGTCATGCTACTCAGAGAACAGGGGTTATGCAAATAACCTAATTTTATGCTGTACAATATAATGACTTATACTCGATGTAAAATTCAGTTTAAATAACACGTGTGTTTGTTCTCATGCAGGACAGATAAGGACAAGATCAATGAGAATCCTTATCTCGCTGTTACCAGCCAAGGTCAAGTCTTTGTCAAAAACGACATAAAGGTGATCAGCACCTGCGAGATGAACGTTTACAAATTCCCCTTTGACAGTCAGAGCTGCAACCTCTCCTTCAGGTCTGCTGTGCAATCACGTGAGTCTTTTAGCTGTATCATAAGTTTCTATTGTTGTAAGTTTTCTTTTCTTGTGTCTTGAATGATTTAGAGTCTAGCTGAACACATACATACAATCCTTCTTTATTATCCTGCAGAGAAACTTCATTTTTTGTTGTTGTTTTTTTTATCTCCCACTTTAGACAAGGAAATTCAGCTTTATCTTATCAGTGGTATAATAAGTAGCAAGGGCATGGAGTGGACTAAGGAGAAGTTAAAGAGCCATGAGTGGCTATTCGAAAGCATGAACTTGACCCAAATAAAAGTTGATGATGAGACCGAGAAGGACAAGGTGGTTTACTATGTAAGTATACGGACAAGTGGAGGGGGAAAGTGAAGTTCTTCCATTCCACTTGTTCCAAGTGCAAGTTCTTTCCTGAAGTATTTCCATTTTGTGGGTCTCTATATTTTAATTCATTACATTTCAGAGAGAAGCATTGTTTGTCACTACACAAAAAATACCTGACATCCATAATGTGCAGGTTGAAAGTTTACTGATTCAGCACGAAGGGTTTGATTTTGATTTTGTTGCACGCCCAGACAAACAGAGAACTCCATAGGACATCATCTGCCCAACTCTTTAAACCCCAGATATTTCTAGAGAAGGATTCAGTCCCTATCTGGGAGTTTGGTTGCTAAACCAATGTTGTTTGCCCAAGTATATCATGTTGGTGCAGCACTACCTCCAGCAGCAACTCCGGCCACCAGTGCACTGTGGACGAAATGACCACATGGATGATCAAAGTAAATTTCAAGATCAGGCAATAAGAAACTCTTGGAGAGCCACATAGAAAACAAAGCAAGACATTTTTTAAACATCAAGGATTATTTGTGTTTTTCTCATATTTTACTGCTGCTGGTTATTTTCTTGAGCCAAAGTCCTTTTCAGCCTCTTTTATAGCTACATTTAGTCAGTTACAGTTTTTCTTGAACCAGTGTAGACGTGAGGATTACCATGTTGTTACGACGTTCCTTTAGTTCAGCCTTTTCTGAATCAACCACCTGACCCTTCGGTATCGTTTCACAGATCACCATGCGCAGGCGCTCTCAACTCTACGTTGTCAGCCTAATGCTTCCCGTCCTGTTCTTCTTGGGTCTGGACTTGGCCTCCTTCCTGATCTCAAACAGCGGGGGTGAAAAGCTCAGCTTCAAGATCACTGTGCTGCTTTCTGTCACTGTGATGCAGCTTATTCTGAGTGAAATACTTCCCTCTACTTCAAACAGGATTCCACTTATAGGTAAAGAAGCTCAGAGTCACTGCACGTCATATGAGCAGGAACAGCACATGCTGTTTAGTTATTTGTCCACATTAATGATGATGTCTTCCCCCTTTAGCGACCTACATTATGGGGATTTTTGGATTGATGATGCTCAGCCTCCTGGAGACGATTTTGGTGATGTATCTGTTGGAGAAAGACTCAAAAGAAAATGAACTGAACAGAGACCAAAGCCTGAGTGAGGACTGTGGGGACAAACGAGGCAAAGTCAGCCTTAACAACTGCTGTAGAGGTGAGATTCACAGCAACTAAAAGGAAGGTTTGAATAACAATTATGATCGCAGATCAAGTTTAAAACATTCGAAAAAGGAACTAAAATGATCAACAGGATATGAGGAAATAACAGTTTTGATGTTGTGTCCAAAGCCATTCCTCCTCAATATTATCCTCCACCGCCTTCTCCCAACGGTCTCATGCTTCTGTGCTAGCATTGTAAACACCAACAGTCCCCTGTGCTGAGTTCCCAAGCAGCTAAACTATGTTATTTTAAATGTGCAAATGTGTCTAATTCATCATTTCAGGCCTTCACTCTGCCTGTGTCTGTGATGTCTCTGCCAGTGAAACACCACCTGAACTGCTGCCAGTGGGCCAAGAGGTTAGGGCAATGTTTTCCTGCAGTTTCAAAGCAAATATATCTTCTGCCCTCATAAAATCCAGGGCTCTGACCAGTTAACTGGTGCTGTTACCCAATACTGCACTCCAAAATAACAGGGAATCCAGCTCCATGGCTCATTGAACACACTTCCTAAAAAGGCAAAGAAGAACAGCTGAATTATATACAAGGCTAATAGGTTTGACTTGTGATTTGGGCATAAAAAATAACAATTGACCACAGTGTATTAAAACTTTTTCAGGTAAGCTGCAGCCAACTGACGGAGGAGACCCACGACTTTGAAAAGCTGTCAGAGGAGCTGAGAGAGGTGGTGAAAACGCTGTCTCTGCTCCTCAACTGCAGGAAGGAAGAAACGAAGCCTGGCTACTGGACCAGAGTGTCCAACAAAATCAACAAAGTTTTCTGTATTTTCTATGTCATAGCTCTCACTCTGTTTTTAATCTATATGCTTGTCTGTTGGAATACAGAATAGTGCGGGAAAAAAGTGGTAATGCAAAGTAAACATCAGAAGTTGTAGGTTGTACTCTGAACCCACCGAAACAAAATGTTTTCGGATGACTGACAACGAGTGACGCTGCAGCTTAAGGTGAAGCTGAGGTGATTATAAAGTCTCTGACCCAAACTGTGGTGCCTAAACGTCTGTTACTAACCACATATGTTACTCTTACTCCAACCCCAAAGATGCACAATCCTTCCTAATTTGCATGTTTCACACCAAAACACATATTAAATTAAAAATGAAGCATGCAGGTGTAAACCAAATCTTTGTAATCGACCAGACAACATGTTAAAATATTCAACATTTAAGTTAAAAAAGCAAAAGCTATCACAACTTGTTTGTAAAACAGGTTATATATTTCTTTTTGTATATAGTATTTTTAATGTTTCTATATATGCCCTTGTATTTTGATTGTATTTGTACTTGAATGTACCTGCTGCTATGATAGCCTAATTTCCCTTCGGGGATTAATAAAGTTAACTATCTATCTATTGTCATGTCATTACAGGCTACATTATAGAAGGTACAGGTCTGTTGTGTTTCATATGACTGAGAACACAATTCTATTATACTTCATTCTATCTCATAATATCTCAGACTTTAAACTTGTGTCTGCTCATCACTGTGACCAAGGACATCGTTCATTGTATTGTATATATTTCCAGCCTGTGTACTTTATTATTAAATATTTTATTTTATTGTATTATTGTCTACTTTAATATTTTATTTTTATCTTTATGTCTTGTTTCTATGCACGCTGTATTTCTATTTCTACTTTGCACTGAGCATCTGTAACAAAAACAATTTCCCCCCAGGGATCAATAAAGTATTCTGATTCTGATTAAACAGATCGAGGCTATTTAATTGTTCTGTAGGTCATTTGGACATTTTGTTGAAAGTAACTAAAAAGCAGTGTAATATGCCGAAAGTAACGTATTACTTTAAAATGAAGGTAACTTGTTATTTGTAATGTAATGCATTTTAAAGTGCTCATGTTGTACCTGCAGGGTGTCGTGTGTCCTCCGGTCCTGCAGGCGGCGCTGTTCAGTTTGACGTCACCGCGCTGTCGCTCAATCAGTGACGTGGATTTTCATTGAGGCAGTCAGTGCTGCCAAAAACACAGACTCACCAACGTCTCACAGCTTCTGTCCACTAACTTTCTCTACATCTAGAAGTCGGGACAGTGATCGTCGTCGCTTCGTTCATCGCTCGTCGACACACATCCGTCACAGGTGAGCGGATCCGGTCAGACGTGGACGTTTAGGAGGCTTCTCCTGGTGTCTGCTGCTCCAAAGTCTCCGCAGTACGAACTGTTAAAATGCGTTTATATTTAACTTTAACTCCGCGGTGTGTTTCTCTCACAGACTCCAGAATGAGTAAAAACAGCAAAGTGTTGAATCTGAAGGATAAAATCAGCGGGAATGAGATGGACCTGAGCCTGTGTAACCTCACCGAGGTGCCCGTCAGAGAGCTGGTGAGTTACTCATCGTGTGTGTGTGTGTGTGTGTGTGTGTGTGTGTCCTTATAAAACTATATAAAACTTGGCTCATTCTATCATTTATCCAACAGGCTTTATTCACCAAAGCGACTGTTCTGGACCTTTCCTGTAACAACATCACCTCCCTTCCTGTAAGTACAGTCACACACACACACACACACACACACACATATAATAAACTAAATCACACCATTTCACTCCTAACATGTATGTTTCCCCACACATACATGTGTTTCTCTGATGGTCTGATTTGAAGGATCTTTATAGGTGTGAAGAGATAAAAACTGTTTGAAACCACTAGTTTAAATGTTCTTAATATTTCAATTGAAGGTAAAAGATTTGTCATTAAAGTTAAAGAGGTGTAACCTTTAACTTCTCCTCCTCACATTTTCCAAACAGGCTCGTTACTTTGGTTTTAATGCATCTGAGGGGAATTATCCATTATTTTTATTTTGCGTCATTGCACGCCACCTTCCCAACATCACAAGACCTCTTATTCTCCACTGAGTAAAGACGAGCGTGAATCTAAATTATTCATGTTCTTGAAGAGAGACCCCTCCTCTGCTGCTCTTCCTGAGGTTTATCTTACTTTTACTTTCGAGGGATTTTCTGGGATGCATATTGGTAAAAGTGCAGTATTTTTAGGATGGTCATAGAAGGATTGGTAGCCATCATCTCACAGGGGAATGATGATATTTCTCTTTACATGGATTTTAACCCTTTGTCCAGCCGTTTGTCATTTAGCCTGACCTACGTTAATTTTCTCTTCGGCTCCGTTTCTTTCATGTAGCCAGAGTTCTGCAACCTGACCCACCTGGTGAAGGTGGACCTGAGTAAAAACCAGCTGACCTGTCTGCCAGACGACCTGGGGAACCTGAGCAGCCTTCAACATCTGGACCTGTACAACAACAAGCTGAATGTCCTGCCTGTCAGCTTCTCTCAGCTCAGGGTTGGTGCCGGACACAAGCACACTGATTGCTCATGTTGCATTTATTATATATACGTATCCAGGTAACATGAGGCCAAAACACCAGCTTCTGACTAACTGCTCATACTTCAGATAGGAAATAGACTCGGGGCCGATATCAGATACTTTTATATACGATATTTGATTCCACTCTTCTTTTGTAGTTTAATATGCTTAGCATAAGGATTGGAAGTGGAGGAAACAGGCCAAGAGGTGAAATATCAGCCTACCAGCACCTCTAAAGTTTGAACAGAGCTTGGATGGCTGTTTACTGTCTTCCTGCTCACTGGCTGCTGGCTGCAGCTTCACATTTACATATAGTGCTGACCTCTGCTGATATATTTTCGTACTCTGCACTTCAGTGTATCAGTTGTCAGAAACTGATATCCATGCAAAGTCAACTGAGTTAAACATCGTATCCTTTCTTGCATGATGAGGCTTTGTTCTCACCTCGTTCTCTGTGTGCGTGTCTTTGCTCTCAGAGTCTGAAGTGGTTGGATCTGAAGGATAACCCGCTGGAGGTCGGCCTGGCCAAGGCAGCTGGGGACTGTCTGGATGAGAAGCAGTGCAAACAGTGTGCCACCAAGGTGAGAGAGAAAGAAAACCCACTGACTGAGAAGAGATATGAATAAAACAGGTTGTAGAACTGAAGGTTTTTTCTTCCAGGTTCTGCAGCACATGAGGGACATTCAGGAAGAGGTCGATCGTACGCGAGAGAAACGCCTTCTGAGGGAAAAAGGTGTGTAGGTTTGCATTTGTGAGGTCTTAACTGCCGCAAACATTTGATCTAATTTAATTTATCTTCTTCCTTACCCTCCACCAGAGCTGGAGAAGAAGAGGGAGGCGAAGCAGAGGGAGCGGGAGGCCAGAGAGAGGGAGGCTCGTAAACGGGAGAAGGCGGAGGAGAAGGAGAAGAGGAGGAAAGAGTACAACGCTCAGATGGCAGCCGCGGCCGCTCGGGAGAACCAGAAGAAGAAGAGCGAGGAGAAGAAGAAGAAGAACGGACAGGCAGCAGGTGAGACTGAAGGTCTGGATAATGCACCTCTTAAAGGGATAGTTCTTCTTTTTTATTCAACGATGAAGTCAAACATTGAGAGAGTTCAGAGTTTGTTTCTACTGTTTTCTGAGTTGCTCTAATGTCGCTTACTCTCACTTCACACAGCAGATAAAAAGGTTGTTGTGGAATCGACAGCAAAACCTCGACGGTCTCTCATTGGCTTGGTGTTCAAGCTCCTCCTCCTGCTGCTTCTGGGATTGGCCGGAGTCGCGGCCGCCTGCCGACTGACCGACCTGCAGAAGGAAGCCATGTGCGTGCCGGTCAACGTCGCCGTGGACGACGGCCTCTCCTGGGCCAAAGAGCAGGAGGGAGTGGTCCGACAGCTGGTGCAAAATCTGTCGACTGCAGCGAAGGAGTTTCTTGAGTCAACGCAAGCGACCAAGAACTAAACTCATCTGCCTCCATCTGCTTCAGGAGCTGCAGGCTTTCCTTCCTGTGAATCCTGGGATTTTTTTTTTAATCTGCTGAAATCATGAATCTCGTTAAGATGGGCAACCCTGCATCGCCCTCACCCTCAGTTTGAGGATGCTGGGAGGTGAAGAGTCTGTGCAGAGAGACAAAGGGGGATGGACAGATGTGTTCAAATCATCTTAAATTCCTATGGAATTGTTGTCACTCTTGTACCCTCTTTGTACTACAGCCTGTTTTTAAAAAAAAGAACACATCATCTTTAATGCCTTCCTGTCGCCCGTGTTCTGCACTGTGGCCTGAACACAGAGCTGGTTTGTGTTTCGGTGCATTACAGGGAGCGTGGGTTGTATTTAAGAGATGTTCAGTGAAATGTCAGGTGACCCTGTCTGTGCTGCACCGGAGTGTCGAGTCACATGTCAGCTGCCAGTCAGAGCTGAGCATCAGCCGGTGTTTGGCAGTCTGAGCATGTGCAGTGAAGGCTGTGTGAATGTAGAACTCACTCGTCTGTGGCCTCTTCTGTCTTCATAGTCTTACATCAGTCAAAGCAGCTAAATCTCACAGCTAAAACACATCAGCCCAACTGACACATGAGTGGATTTTTTATCTTTTCCCGGATATAAATAACACTATCAGGCTAACAACTAACGAGAAAATGCAGTACAGAAAGTTATATTTGAGGTCTTTGAGGCCTTGTCCACATGTTTACAGATATTTTTCCACATCATAAAAAGATTAAACATAATTCTGTCCATACGACCTTTTTGACAAGAACAGAATATTACAAAAAAGCAGGCGGGTGGAGGTCAGGCCTACGTCAACAACAGGTCGATCAACGAGAGAAGAACAATTCTGAACATGCGGAGCAAATTTTTTTTTCTATTTAAACAAAATGATTCAAGGCAGTTCTTGGACAGTGCAAATTAATTATCATTTATACATTGGAGCTAACAAAGGCGACCAAACCACTAGTGCTCTGTTGTTGTTTCAGGCGGCTGCTCATCATAAAAAACATTGGCCATCGCAAATTGAAGCGATGATGCATTTATTTTCCAGATGTTTCTCTTTACACACCCAAACAGACGCAGAGCTCTGAGAAATTCTAGCTTTATTTTTTAAATCTCTATTTTAGTGACTCGAGAGGCCAAAACACAAAAGAAAATTAGAGTTTTCCAAAATATCCGACAAGTGTGGACGAGGCCTTTGGTTCAGTGTTGTTATCACATCGATTGTCCACCAGAGAGCAAAATGTCTGCTTGGTGCTCTGTGTAATACTGCAATGATTCATCAATTCACAAATGTAGTTGCTGATTATTTGTTTCTGTTGATCCACTGACCAATTAGTTGAATAATTATTTGTTTTGGTTTCTTTAATGATAATTTATCAGATGATTTTTAGAGTTTTTCTGAGCTTTCACATACTCGCATCTGTTTTGGCATCAAGTGTTCACTGAACCATATCAGTAAAGTGTTGTGGTCAGAATCCTTAAATCCTCTGGTGAATTAGGATTGTGTGCTGATCTTGAACAAACAGTCCAAAGTCTTAATTTCAGTCATCAACAACATGAACTACAGAATAAAGAGTCACATGTCAGATTATTTTACTCTTCTTTCAGTTAAACTTGTGACTTCTGATCTGATTTTTATTTGTTGGGACGTCTTGATGCAAAGAAAGGAGGCTGCCTTTGCTGCTGCGGTTGTTGTACAGCTCTGTCCATGCTCAAACATTGTCAGCGTCAATAAATGGCTATGCACTGCAAGAAATATTTGAACAGATTTATTTTATGTTCTCCACATATTTAGAAGAATCCACTCACAATCCAATGATGCAGAATCCTGAACATTTTGGCTTCTTATCACTTCGGCAAACATGAATCTGCTCCAACAGCATGTTTTTCTATAACTGTGTTGTTCATGACTTTCTTTGTTGTGGTTCCCCTTCAATGAGGCTTTGAGGAGGTTTAAGTATTTTTCTGTATTGTTCATCATCACTTAAACTTCCCTCTTCTACGAGCTTTCTTCTCCCAGCTCCTGTGAACACATCCCACAGTAGGCGCCGCCTCTTCCCTGATTCCAACAGAGTATTTCCACGTCATCTCCTGTTGTGTGCTTCGTGTGTTAAACCCCCGACCTGATTGTCCAGAGTTCATACGACTTATGAAACCGGTTCTCGTCTGTCGCTGCAGGTCTGTCTGTAGTCTCTCTCCTTCATGTCGGCCATGTCGTCCAGCAGCCTCGTCCGAACTGACTCGTCCACGGTCATCTCGAGCGTCACCTCTTTGAACACCTTACACACCGACACCTGCAGCGGACACGAGGATGATTCTCAGCAGGGCTCCACACTAACTTTTTGGATTTATAGTATTGCTGATTCTTACTGATAATTTCACGAGCACCACTTAAATCATCCTGCAACAAAATGCTTTTTCATTTTTCTATCTTGGCTGAATCATAAATCCTGAGTTAATGAATAGACAATTTAAAGTTTTCCAGGACTTTTTGACAGAAGGCTGCAGCGCCTATCCAAGCCGGATACTACAAATAAATGCTTCTTTATATAAAACTTTGTTGCATTGTCTATGTAAATTGTTGCAAAATGCAACTAGAAGGTTGCAGTCTGGAGAACAGTGTGACATCATGGGAGCTTCTTACCTCCTGGAAATGGAGCTTCTTGAACATGGTGATGCTGACCTCGTTGTCCAGTCCAATTTTCACTTGAAACTTTTTGACTCCAAGTTTGGTGATTCCTGGTGGAAGAAAACACACTTTTCACAAACTGCTATTTACTAAATGTAACCAGATTTGTTACAGTGGTTTTATGAATTAGAGGGCATCGAAGGAGCAGCAGCTCTCTGACGTACGCAACAAAGCTTTATTCTTTTAAAGCTCAATTTATGTTAAAGCCACTTTGTTTGGAAGTATTTATGTGATTATTGCATCTTTCACATTAATCTGAAAAGTTTAAGTCAGTCCTTCAGAAATCTTCTGCTCACCGTAACACATCATCATGCGCGTCACCTCTTTCCCGATGCCTTTGCCTCTGTAGCTGGGCTCTGTTAAAAACAAGAAACGTCAAGGAACTAAAAAACACAACTGCAGGAAAATAGTGTCGAACCAGAGAGATACCTGAGGGGAAATGGGCGACATGTTTAAAAACAAAACACAGCTTAACTGTAGGCGTTTGAGCATTTAATTATTTCTCAGGACAAAAACGTTGGCCGTCACCTGCGATCATGATCTCCAGCTCAGCCAGCGATGGGTCTGTGGGGTCAGTCAGGAAGATGTTGACATCTCCCACCATGCACTGCTCCTCTTCTACACTGGTGTCCGCCCACCGCTGCTTGTCTAAGATGATGAACGTGCACTCTAGAAACATAGAAATTAAGAAATAATAATGAAAACGTTTTATTTTCTTGTTTTCATTTCAGATCTAATGCTCACAAGTTAATGGCAAGAAAGTATGAGCAAACAAATCTGAAGGATGAAGGTCTTTATCGAAGACTAACTCGCTTTAAAACCATTTATAAAGCCTGAAGTGTGACATTTTGTGGGCAGATGTCTTACTGTCGTCGTCTTCCCTCCAGCTCCTCTGCATGTCGTACTCCTGCTCCAGGGTCAGCGGCTCTGAGGCCGTCAGCTGCTGCAGCTCAGGAGACTTCATCCACTCATGATACCTGAAACAGTTCCAGAAAAGACTGAAGCTGCTTTTTGATTCACAGCTTCTGATTGGACAGTGAAGATAAACATACAAAGAAACAGTTCTCAGGTGATTATTGAAACGTGACTTTTGCTCTCAGTATTTCTACACTTTACTTTTAGATTAATTCATCCTTTAACTACAGTTTAAATCACAGAGCATCCACGTGTATCTTTATCCTGACTCAGCCATATGAATCATATTAAATTGGTATGTTTTATTGTTTATTAAGCTACAGTTCGTCATATTTAACCATAAATTGGAGTAATAACCACATTTACAAAACGTGTCAACACCCTGATGATCAGAGGACCTCAGGAGGTGAACAGATGAAAGAATTAGAGGGACTAGATACAATAAAAGAGAAGAAACTGACAGAATGAATGAACACAACAGACCGTTTTGTTTACCTGGGCACGTGCTCCGCGTTGTAAGGCACCAGCACGACTCTCTGTCCCTCCAGTGACGTGTTCTCATTAATCTTCATGACGTCAAAACAAATAAAAAAAACACACATATGACTGAAAATAACTTTTTTAACACAGCTTCGCCTCTGCCTCCATGATGCCAGCTCAACTTCCGGTTCAACACTCGCTGGCTCAAACTGCGGCTGCGCTCACTGACGCAGAGGCGGAAGTCGCCCCCTGCTGGACAAAACCAGGAAGTACAGACACACTGGAGAAGTCTGCATTAAAACTCAGATGTATATGTAGATATAGACACAAACAAAGACACAATAAAATATATTTTAAGATAAATATCGTCACAACATCAGAACTTTTCTTTTATGTCATCAATGATGCATCTTTCCCACTACAACCTCGACTGAAAGGAAATAAACTTCATGAATCCAACAGGTGTTATTTTTTCTTTTTGTAATTTAATCCAGAAACCTTTTTTTATAGAACTGTGAGCCCATTTCTGCACATGATTTTCAGATTAAACCTTCTTTCTCTTATTGTAACTTCAATATATTTATGACATTTATTTATAAAATACATGTTTGATTTTTTAACATTTTGGCTTTGTATCACATTTTTTGTCATTTCTTTGTCATTCCTCTGTGCAGAACTTGTATAAATACATTTACAACAATTACATATTGTTTTGATGGTTTAGATGACTAACCACACCTTCCATCATAGAGCTTGTCAATTTATTGGTGCACATGATGTATAAATATGAGGTTTGTTTTCATCTGATGAGGATTCAACTGGGATCAACAGGTTGTCTTAATTAAAGTTTAATCCCAGCTCGTTTAAAACTGACGCTTCGGGCTGGCAGTGGTCCTGTCCCAAAGTGCTGGGAATGAGACTCAAAAATCAACTTTTGTTTTTACAAATAGCACCTTTAAAATAAAGAATATGCTTCTAAAAGGATCGTCACCTTGGTTAACTTGGTCTGTCTGCTTCTTAAAAAACACACTTTCACTGTGTTGTCTATTTCACAGCATCTCCAGTTTCTTGACAACTACTATCTTATTTAATGCATCCTGTAATGCAGAATGGTTTAAAACACATTGCTCCATTTAACAGCTGTAAAGCCAAAGGATTTGTTATAAAGGTATATTTTGACACTCAACCAGCAATAACAAGGAAAAAAGCACATCAAAGTTTGGTATCCAGCCACAGTATTATTTATTTTTGCTGTGATCAGGGAATAAAACAAGAGATCGTGAGCTGTATAAAGGTTCACCTATGATCGAGTTGAACTGAGGGTGATTAGGAATGATGACTGTTGTAACTGTTATTATTTAAGACTTTGTGTGTATGTACATCCTGATTCGGGTGTTAAGCGGCCCTGCACAGTCCGTGCCACAGTTTCACCGGCTCCTGTGGCGTGTTGACCATGTCCATCCAGTGCTGCAGCTGCGGGCCCCTGGCGTACATGAAGGGACCCAACACCAGCACTCCCAGTAGGACCGGAGCCTCTGGGGGATAAAAATATGATGCGATATGAGCTTGTGACACTCAACAGATGTCAAACAAACAGATAATTTAATCCACTTTAGGTCGAATCTTTCACCTGAGCGGAGGTCCTGTGGCTGCTGCAGCTCAAACCTCAGACAGGCCTCGTCCAGGTGCTGCGGCCGGAGTTTAAAGGTCATCCTGTAGCTGAAATGTGGGTCGCTCTCACCTTTCACCACACAGCTACGCTTGATCTTCACCGCCTGAGTGTGTATCCGTAAGCTCACCTGGACACACACACCTGGGAAATGCACAGATGACATAACACTCATGCTCGGAAGGTTACTCCACAGATGCAGATCAGGTACATTTGCATACCTGCGTCAGTGAGCAGCTGCAGGCCTCGAGCTCTCAGGACGACCACAGAGAGGCGCTGCAGAGACGGACTGTAGCTGAGAGAGATCTGCACGTCACCCAGCTCTGAACACTGACAGAGACAAAAACAAACAAGCTGACAGATTATCAGAGATTCTATCCGCATGTAAACGTCCCGTGTGTTCCTGTGTTTACCTGGGTGTCGTCCTCCGTCTCCAGGTCCCTCCACAGCACCCTGCCGGCCTGACCGAGCTCCCCCTCCAGAGGAAACAGCACCCGGCCCACCGCGTGACGCTTACCATCCTGCTCCACACTCAGCACACACACGCTCAGGGTGCTCTGAGGCACACACACTCCTGACACCTGTGGACGAAACAATCAATGACATGTCAACTTTCAAATCAATCACCTGCTATTTTGATAACGATATTATATAATAAGATCTTGACTGAGTGGTAAAAGTACAACTAATCTTTGTTTGTTATTTTCTCTTGCATCAGGTTTACAAGCCCTAAACTTTCGTGTCCTCACCTGAAAGATGAGGCAGTCGTTGAACTCCGGGTCGGGCCCCGTGCCC